>KN484982.1:22380-35894 GCA_000787095.1 Periophthalmodon schlosseri
CATAATAGTTTCCCACGGTTTTATAAGGAGCGACGTGTTCCAAGTTTGTCCAAAGCAAAGTCTGTGAAACGCTGTCCACGCCGCACTGAAGTGAAGCTGAAGTGGGGCTGGTGTTGGGGCTGGTGTTGGGGCTGCTCCTCTGCAGACAGCATGAATAATGGATGTTCCTCTCATATTCCCCTGTCTCATCTGTCTCCACTGCTGTGCCCTGCCTGCCCGCCTGCACGGCCCCTCCTAAACCCCGTTAAATGTGCATGTGAACTTGTACTCGCAACTTTGTTCACCTCTCACTCTCACTGCTGATCTGCTTCATCGAGCCTGTGTGCAGGACTCCTGGCTCTGCCGTTTCACATCTCTTCCATGAGCGGTTGTTCTCCAGCACTTCATTCATTCCAGATGTTACTGTGTCTGCCCCTCAGAGTTCTAGGGCATAAGACATCACGCGTGGGGTTCACTGCACCATTTGTTCGTCTTATAAGATTGTTGGATGTCCCACGACGACACGATGTGAGGAATTTAAATCACACCATCAGTTCTGGCTACGTCCAAAGTTTGTCGGAGAGAATATCAGGCTCCGTGTGGTGATGTCACAGAAGTTGTACATGGTAGCTGAGACTAGCACTGGTCGTTTGCGCTTGTAAAAGTTGGACACTGAAGGCAAAATGTAGAGAGGTGGTCCCATTCAGAGCTGATCAGTCGCAGCTCGTCTTTTGTCGTCGTCCCTGTCTCAGTACAAGGCTACAGTTTTAAGTGAAAACAATTGTCCCCATGATCTGAAGTCTTGATGGACTAAATCGTTCAGTGGACACCTTAGGACAAGAATTGAAGAGAATAGGAAATATCGTGGCTTTGGAGATTTAAAGATAACTCCTGCTGCAGAACACTGACATTCTTCTGAAATGTACAGTGCAATACAAACAAATGTATTCTTATACCACACAAAGAACAGCAATCACTGTCCCGTTTTTTCCACATGGGGACATTTAGATTCTCCTGGTGATGGTAGAAACCTGCTGTGAGGACTGAGAACTTTCCTACTTTGTAATTCACACCCAAACTTTTAGAGAACGTTTTAAATGCATTTGAAAGGTGTTTATAGACTGCAGTGTGTTTGGTTTTGTCCCCGCTCAGTCTGCCTCCTGTATTGTCCCATGTTTGCGCTGGTATCAGGTGCAGTGTTGTACTGCAGACATGACTGATGGCCCTGGCCCAGGCCCGTATCACATGCACTCGTCCTCTGGGTGTCAGTGTTTGTAAGCAGCACATTTCTGAAGCCATCTCACTGCTGCTGCTACTCTGCGTGTGTGTGTGTGCGTGCGTGCGCCTGTGTGTGTGTTCTGCCGCGGTGCACGTGTAAACCTATCTGTGCTCAGCCAGGGGAAATTTCAGCCCGCCCATCGATCGCGTCCGGCCTCATGCTCGCTCGCTCGCTCGCCCCGGGGTCACTGTGATGTCAGCGTTTGTATTATTATTGCTTTTATTGTCTGCAGCTTTTAATTCGACACAACACCGTGACATCAAACCGCATCGATCGCACGGGAAGACGAGCCGCCGCGGATCAAAATAACTCCACCCTGGACCAGAACAAACATCCAAACAACAGTCCTCTCCCGATCAAATGCTCTGATTGGAGGCAGTCTGCTATGAAAACAGGAGCGGTTTAGGATGGCATCAGTTTATGGACAAATATATCTTCAGCTAACCTCTCTAAGAAGTCTATTTTGCATGTTTTATTGTGAATGAGAAAATCTGAGAACCTGGAGACGAGTCACAGGGAGAACATGCAAACTTTACACAGAAATGCCCCACCCATCCTGATATTTTTGTGTGTGTGACAGGTTTTTAACATTTTCAGATTTTGACTTATTTTGGCGGTATAATGCCTTTTTGTAAATATAAATATGTTTTGTACAAATCAAGAAGCAGTTTGCGCGGAAAAGTTGAAAAATATGTTGAAAATTGTAGGAAGTAGAGAGGTTGATGACAACGCACTGGGGAGAATTCTGAAATTCTTCCAAGAGTGTGGCACAATTTACAAAAAGAAACACATTTTTCTGATGCTTTAAACATGATTTCAACAAAATAAAGGTGTTTTTTTTATTATTTTTATTTGTCACATATTAATCTGACTTTAGAGGAGTTTTGGCTCAGTGTACCTACTATGATGTCATGATTTCCCACCAGGAAGTAAAATTAGAAACCTAAAAGCCAAACTGGGGATTTTTTATTCTTTAGTAAACTCTTAAATATAAGGATCTTAGGTGTGTTTTAGTAAAATGGATAGTCTAACCCGTCATAGGCGCTTTAAGTGATATTTTTGGTGACCTTTTGGAGATGCAGTCATTACGCACATACTGTACTGAGAATGGCTGATCTTGTCTGATCTCAGAAGCTAAGCAGGGTTGGGCCTGCTTAGTACTGCTAGGAATACCCGGCACCATAGAGGGGATAGCTCTACTGCTCTACGTGGTGGTTGGATGGGCCAGTGGCACAGATTGGCAACCTTGTTTCTGTCAGTCCGCCAGGGCAGCTGTGGCTATAGTAGTGGCTTATGGTACCGCACACACAGACGCTGGGGGAAGGAGACACCGGACTTTTAGTCAAATTGTGCCGACATGATATGTGACATAAAGAGATTGTGGCCCTGACTCAGAGCTTTCCCCTAAACAAAAGAGCGGCGACTCCTCTTCATCACCACACGCTCTCAGTGCCACAGGACTCGCTGGAGACCTGTCCATTAAAATGCGCTTGCCGTATCATCGAGATCAGCCAAAGTTTAGATCGCGATTTATCGATCTGTCGAGTTTTGGCACAGCCCTAGCATTATTTGATGTGAACGGGTTGATGTCCAGTATTGATGTTGCTTTTTGGAAAGGCAGGATTTACTTTACAACCTCTCTCTATGAATAAAGTGTTACGTGTTTGCTCCCTTTGATGGCGGGTGTCATTCACTCCCTGTCCTCCTGTCCACCGCACCTGTCTGTCTCGTGGTCCGGTGCCATCTCACTCATGCGGGCCTGTCCACATCACTCGCTCGGCCCCGTCCCTCCTCCCCTCTTTTTCTCTCCGCGCTGTTAGGATTACACAGCGTTAGGTTGGCCAACACGGCGCAGGCTGCTGGGGAAACAAAATGTTCCTCTGAGCACAAAGCCACACTAATCCGCTCAGCTCGCCCCCAGGCCACAGGCTGATTACTGAAAGTTGCTCCGGTGCCTGGGGCTCACAGACAGACAGACAGACAGACAGGTAGTTAGGTTCACTGTGCCACTGCAGACGGGTTTAGAAACTTACGGTGTGGTTAAAGGGCTGGGCTAGATTTTTTTTCTTGTATTATTTGATCATGATTTTCAATTAGATTTTATTTTGTCTTATTAAAAACTAATAAAATGTCTTTTACCCTTATGAATACACAATTACCTTCTGAAAATGTTTGGTTTTTTGGCTGTTTTTAATTCAAAATCTTTATTTGATTTGATTTGGTCATACCTGGTGGTGTAAGACCATAGATCATAAAAAAGGTTATTTCCAATATTTTCAGTTTTTCGTTTTGTTTTTGTCTTATTAAAAACTAATAAAATGGCTTTCAACGTTAATTTAATGAACAGAAAAATAGATGTTACATCATTGGTATATAACACACAGATAGACACGTGTGGGTATACGTGGATTTTTTTCATACAAAAAAGCTGCCCCAGTTTCTTTACTTGGCAAATCCAGAATAGTCCTTTGTCAGTCAGTCCTTTGTCGCGTCTCAAGCCAGAACCAAACACAGCCGTCCAATCAGATTTGTGTTTGTCAGCTCATTGGTCACCTATGATTTACAAACAAAATCAGAATTCTCTCACCTCAGATTAACACAGTAGTGTGCTTCACTTATTGATTCTGCAGAAATCTTCTATGTTTTTCAGTACCTTGTGATATTTTTCCATGAGCAGCCATTTTGTTTTGAACGGACCATGTATGTCTCTGATTGGCTAATCTACCTGTCAATCATGGCCATTTGAACTCTGGGAGATTCATGGGTAATTAGACTCTCATTTTTTTGGAAAGTATTGTGAAAGTGTGTATTCTGGATCCCAGGCAAGTTATTGGCAAGCAACAGCAAGATAAAATTGTATACTGTTGAGAAAAAAAAAAATCCACATGAGACCGTCTATATGTTTGAGTTTGCTCCCTGTGATCAGTGGCACACAGGTTATTGCTGAGTAAAAGGCACACGGATGAAGTAACGAGCTAAAATGACCCGATGGCCCCGCGCTTGGCTCATCTGCACACGAGATGTAATTAAACTAAAGACTTACACTGTTTGGCAATGGGTCAAATGTGCTTTAAACATTCATTCTCTGACATTGGATCCATTTGTAGAGGGACTAAATTAAACCGGGATTTTTAACAGTTTCGTGACAGAATAAGACTTCGGCTGTTTATTTTGCAGAAAATAGTTCCATATTCTATAATTCTGGAAACTTCTTATCTGGCTGAATCACCGAAACTAAGACACTGGGCTCGGCGTTTCGACAAACAGTTCAGTCACGTTATTTTTTTTCTTTTATATTGATCACGATTTTTGATTCAATTTTTGTTCACTTTTTTAAAACAATTTTGTCTATCAGTATTCATTTCCTGAACATTAACAAGGCACCAAAAATAATCAAATTTCCTCCTTCAGAGTCTTCCGTCTGCCCCAAACCAGATGCTTTTACTGACAGAGGATTGGCTGTAGACCTCTTGATTAAAAAAGACCCAAGCTGATTCAATTAATTGCACAGCCCCTCTAAGTCTATATCTGTCAAGCCAAGGCCATTTCTGATGTTTAAAGTAACAGCCCTCGCTCATAATGTTTTAGTCAACTTCCCCAATTTAATATTTTTTACAATACAATGCAGCCAGAAATACATAACAAATGTTTACTAAAATACTTACACACAGATGTTTATTTTTGTCACTTTTTTCACTTGTTTGGTGACAGTTCTTTCTGTTCTTGATGTCTCCACAGCCTTAACAGCCTACACATACCTCACCATCTTCGACCTGTTCAGGTGAGTACGAGCTCGGCCCAGTCTACGTGACATAGTGAAACTGATGTTTTGATTGTCTGAGTACCTGCGTGCGTTGGAAGTAAAATTCTGGTAGCATATAGTGTCGTCACAATACTTCGGCGACAGTGGCTCAGTTGAGTGTTTGTCCACTGACCCAAAGGTTGGCGGTTTCGCTTTCGACGTAAAAAAAACCTCCAAGAAACACGCCATTGGTTGAGCGGTCAGATCCACTGACCCACAGGTTGGCGGCGCGATTCCAGCTCCCGCAGATGAATGCCAGTGTCCTTGGGCAAGACACTTACTCGACCATGTCCTCAGTGTCTGCGTACACTGGTGTATGGATGTGTGTGTGAATGGGTGAGTGGTTCCTTGATGTAAATTGATGCCATATAAAAATGTGACCACTTACCATTTGAAGAAAAGTCCAGTTTTATCAAGACTTGTTCAAAGGGATGTAATGATGTAATGATGTAATGATGTGTAATGTGGATGTAATGTAATGATCCAAATCCCACAATACAATATTATCACGATATGCACCTCATGGCACAATATTGGGACAACAGTCGCCCAGTTGGTCCAAATTTGGGAGTTCGAATCAGGCTTCCGACATAAACTCCAGTCTCTCTGGTTGAGCGATCAGGCTCACTGAGCTGCCCTTGGGCAAGACACCGGTGTAAAAATATGTGTATGAATGGGTAAGTGGTTCCATGATGTAAAGCGCTTTGAGTGCCTCGAAGGTGGAAAAGCACTTTATAATTGTGACTATTTATCATAGAATAGTGGATAATAGGCTGCTTTTTTGTTTTAAAATGCCTTGAAAAAGCATTTGGTGTCATCATTACTGTCATACACCAAAAAATGAACATATAAAAGTGCATCAGAAATTGCATACTAATCAATACTAAAACTAGTGTTAAAAGTAGAAGTAAACAGGAGAAATTTTGAGCTTTCCCGAACACTTTTATAATGATCTTGAGTTTTATCAGAACTAGTATAAGGTCACATGGTAACATAAAGAAAGAGGAAGGGAGTGTTGTTATTGTGGTATCACTGGGACACTGGGGGTGACGTGGGTTAAGTGTCTTGCCCAAGGACACAATGGCAGTACTCATCTGTGGGAGGGAGATGAACTGGCAACCTTCGGATCAGTGCTACTGTTGCCTTGTATCGAGTTTTGAGACCCCTACTTTTTCATAGGAGCATCTAGTTTGGATGTTAGTTTCAGTTTTTTGGTATTTTGATTTTATTTATTATTGTTTTTTTACAACCCTAGCACCGTGTAGTAACTGAATACACATGAGTATAGTATAAATTTCCTTGAATGTGTGGTTGAGTCGTTGAACTGTATCTGACCTTGTGATGTTTGTGTTCCTGATGGCCCGCTGTCACTCATGGATCTCCTCCTCTCTGCCCCCTGTCCATCTGCCCCTGTCTGCACCCTGTCCGCACCCGTCTGCACCTGCCGCGGCCCTGTCCACACCTGCGTCCGCGCCCCACAGTTTGATCACCTGTCTCATCAGCTCCTGGGTCTCCATGAAGAAGCCCAGTCAGGTCTACTCCTTTGGGTGAGTGTCCTGTCACACGCAGACATGGGGTAAACATCTCAGCTGTCCTCGAATGGCCAAGATGCTGCAGATACTATCACTTATCACTTATTAGCTCAAATTATGCTTTTATACGATTTTCTCTTAAAATCACTGCCCAGTGACACTTAGGACCTTTGACTGGAGATTAGTAGACATTTTTAAAGTGCCTGTACCTGATTTTTTAAATTCTGGTTATGATGACATTACCTATTTTTTACAAAGCATCTTGTAAGGTAATAACCGTTGACTGTATAATGAAGTGGACTAAGTGAGTGTGTCGTCACCCACAGCCAAATTAAGCTCATTGAGGCTAGAGCAGTTATAGGGGCCAATTTGGAGCCGAGTTCCATATTTGGAATTCCAATCGAGTATCATAGCAACCAAAGAGCCAATCTGGAGCGAGGTTGTTGAAGGTATGCCCCTTCCCGCCCGCACCGCTGGTTTAGCAGGGAGCGTGCGCTTAGCAACACTGTTAATATCGCTGTCAAACATGTCGCTAACGCTAGCGGGAGCGACCTCGGGGAAAGAAGGTGCCTCATTGGTCTGTTTAATGTTCATATCTTGATTTATGAACAAAATAGCCACATAAAAACACCAGGATCACGTAGAGCGGGTTAATACAAACATTTTAAGACCAAAATGACGAGCCTGACGGCAGCAGTTACAGAGGGAGGGTTGACAGTTTTTCAATAGAAAGTGAATTGGAGCCAGAGTCGATGGAGCCGGAAGCCATGCCCACTTCCTATTTGGAATGAGGCAGGTTAGCTACGTCCATTTATATATACAGTCTATGGTAATAACTCATTGAGATGCTACTGACGGGGTCACTCACTTTCATCCAATCAGGAACACTGTTTGCCAAGAATCATGGGAAACACCCACCTGATCCTGTGTCACACATGGTTCTGTCATGGTGCGTTTTCAAGAGGGAGAAAATGACACTAAAAAAATGGATCCATTTAAACTGCGATTTTGATTTGCGTTTAATCCTAGTGGTGCTGTAGGCGTTTGTATAGATCCTGCAGTTTTTCTTTCTCTCAAATGTTCATACCTAGGATAAAGCACTAACAAAGCCTTCATTTCATTTAAAAGTGCATTATACTTTTTTCCTTTTGAGGAATTGTAGCACCATCTAAACTGTATCTCAGTGGTCTGGCCTCCTCCCCGAGCCCGCCTGCTTGTGTGCGCCGAGAGGGATACAACTGGCCAACAGTGTATTTGTGTTTGACCTCTGACTCCGAGGCGTGGAGCTGCGATGAGCCAGTGCAAATCTCTTGTTTAGCTTCAGTTGGCCAGAAAGCGCCGCATGGACAGTATGGCCAATGAGATCAGTGGAGCGAGCGTGCCCCAATAAACTCTCTGTAACACCAAGGATTTAGCCGAATTACCGCGGCAACCATTACAAACTGTTCTAGTATATATATAATTATACACAGAATTTTGTAAATGAATTTAAAGAGATCTATTCTGCAAAATCAACTTTTTGGAGCTTTTGTTTCCCTTCTCATTTACCCTCTCGAGGTTATATTTAGAGTGATTTATGCGTTTTTGAGTAATCTTTATTCTCCTGTATACAAGACGGCATTGTTTTGAGCTGCTTGTTAGTGTGATCTGCAGAGCATGGTCCTGTAGAGTGGATCTTTGTTGTGTTGATGTTTATGCCGGTGTCAGCTCCTGTTGGACTTCACAATTTTCCAACCCAGAAGTCAGCCGACTTTTATTTAATTGTTTTAGATCAATGTTGTGATTTAAAATGTCCAAATTATAACCTAATGACCCACGGGTGTCATAGATTAGAACAATATAGCAGACACAAGCATAGTGCACTTCTTTAAAAGTGCACTATGTAACTTTTTTGAAGCTCTGCCACATGGAGGCAGATTATTGCTTTGCCTGGAATGTTCCACACAATGGCATTGCATTAGTATTCATTCAATTAGGGGTATTTTTATTGGTTAAAAATGCCTCAGAAACATGTATTGTTGCAGTGAGCAGGGTCCCATCTCCACAGATCTGATCTTTAACTTGGTAGAGACGTGCAGCCATTTTGATGTTGCTGTTCAGACTCCATATAACAGGTGGTCCTGCGTCCCTATAGAGCTGATGGCGTGTGCATATGCATGTGAGCACATCTCATTAGCACTAATCCATAATGCACTTGACTGAGCCCTGCACACAGCATTATGTGCTCCATCAGATCACTGACAGCACACATCAGGACTAACCTCTATATGAGCAGTGAGCCGCTAACACCGCTAACACCTCCGACCTCGTGATCCCATGACCCCTGTGCCAGGTCATGGGGTCAGATACAGTCCTAACCATCCACCAGCGCGCCGCTAGAGCCCTAAACATAAACACTCTGGAGCTAGCTAGCAGGTTTGTGTGGGAGCTAAATGTGTTGGATTAGCTCTGTTCCTGGAAGGTCAAAGGTGAAAGCCAAAAGAGATTAAAGGTCGTATTGGGTCGTAGAAATGCACTTGAAAATCAGACTCTTGTTTTAGGGCTACATAACTGCTGTCGAATCGAAATCATTCAACAAGTAGAATGTTCTTTGCAAACAACAAAATGTCCTCCGGTTTTGAAAACAACAACAAAAACATTGGCAAACCCTGTAGTTTAGACCACTGCAGACATGTCCTGAAATGCATGGGGTTCTTGTATTAGTTTAGCAGAAGGCACAATATTGCAAAGGTTGTTGTGGACATAGTGGGCGCAACAGTTCATATTTCAGTCTTCTGTCAAATGTGAACGCTCCTGGATGTGATTTAAAATGTGCTCTGTGAACGAGGGGAGCACAATGCAGTCACATCCAGATCGCAATTATCAAATCACAAAGGCTGAGATTTAGATGGTAGAATTTCTGGAGTTGTTCCAGACTTGGACAAAAAACTCGTGTCCCTGGTGACTGTCTCCTGAGCTTGTATGTTACTGTGTGCCTGCAGGTTTGAGCGACTGGAGGTCCTGGCTGTGTTTGCCTCCACGGTGCTGGTCCAGCTGGGGGCGCTGTTCATTCTAAAGGAGAGGTGAGCCACAGACTTTTAATCATTGCCATTTAATACACAAATAAATGTCAAATTCCAAAGTGGACAGGCCATGCCTCATGTGAAAGCTCAGAACCTCCAGAATTCACTCACTGAGCTGCACAGGCTGCACTAGCACTGAGTCATGATTGGCTGCAGGTGCTGGGGTTTAGATAGTGACCATTCAGAGAGTCCTTTTAAAACAACTTGGGTTCAGCATTGAAACCGGCAACCCAAATGAGAGACACATGTGAGGCTTTCTTCTTCCTCTGCTTTCTGATTGGATAATCGTCTTGAGAACCAAAACACCAAATTATAATATAAATAAATGGACCATCTTTTCCAAGAATAAGTCAGTATTACAATTGTTTTCAGTAAAAGCTATATTTGATTTGAACACGTTTACCTCATATTTGTGGACACAGATAAGGTTATGGAATTTAAAATCAAAATCTTACACTTCTTCCTTTTAAAGAATAAGTTTGGTCCCTGACGTATCACTTGTTGTTTAAGAATGAGTTTGAGTTGAGTTCTCCTAGAAAGTTGCTTTACCAACACCTGCCTGTTTATGTGTCCGTCCACTACAATCTGTGAACAGCCTTGTCTTCTGCTATCCGGGGGACTTAAAGGGGCGCTGACGGCTCTGCTCTTAAAGGGGAGTGACTGTGGGAAAGGCAGTGTCTTGGCCTGTCCATCATACAGACTTACACACACACACACACATATACAAGCGCACACAGAGCCGGAGGCAGCGGTGTGGGGTTGTCCTGCGGTCACTTCTCAGGAAAAGGGAGGGGTCTCACATGCAGGTCAAACAGTCAGTGTGCCATGACTGCACATGTGTTATAGTAGTAGGGTAAGAGGTATTGGTAGTAGCAGTAGCAGCAGCAGTAGCAGTAGTAGTAGTAGTAGTTGCTTTATCAGACTCTCCTTTCTCTCCTCTGGTTTGTCAGCTTTTGTCAGGCTCTGAGTGAGTGACAGATCCCCATCTTTAACTCAATCCAAGGAAAACTTCAGTATGAATTTTCTCCAGTTAAAATGAGCCTTAAAGATCTTAAAGGTCTTAAAAATGTGAAATACAGAACTAGTTCGTTTTTAACTGTTTGCAGTGGCCCAAAGTTATTCCTCATTTACCTTATACATTCTGAGCATTCTAATTATTCACCATAATGAGTTCCTAAGCGTGTTTCACAATTTTCAGAGCTAGCATGCTAACAGACACCCGCATTACTTCTTGGTTCACGAATGATGACATTTTGAGCCGCTTTTACCAGATACCTCTGTATTACTGTATTACTGTATTACTTTATCACATGAAAAAATGGAGTACAGCACCTTTAACATTGTCTTGCTGTATGAATGGACGCTGCGCTCTGTGGCTCGTTCTGAGTGTTCTCCCTGTGCATGTGTGCGTATGTGTGTGTGTGTGCATGTGTGAGTGTGTGTACACCGCGAGCAGCTGAGGTGAGTGCGAGTAGGAGTCCCAGCAGGCCTGTTGTTGTTGACAGTGTTTGTGTTTGCAGTGTGGAGCGCTTCATGGAGCAGCCCGAGGTCCACACGTAAGTATATACACCGATACACACACCCTTTACACACATGCGCACACACTGCCACTGCTGTTGTCAGGGCGACGATAATATTTGGGTCAGCCCTCTCTCACAGATCCATACATAGAAGCCACCGACAAATATTGACAGAATCATTTACACCACTTTTGGGAGCATAACATAGACTGTATAAAGAAATGGACTAAGTGAGTGTGACATCACCCATAACGTTCGGCTCCAGTCAAATGAAGCTCATCGAGGCTAGAGCAGTTATAGGGACCAATTTGGAGCCGAGTTCCATATTTGGAATTCCAACCATGAGTATCGTAGCAACCAAAGAGCCAATCCAAATCAAGGCTGTTGAACCAGCGCCCACACCGCTGGTTTAGCAGTTAGCAGGCGTTTAGCAACACTGTCAATCAGCTAATGCAGCTAACGCCTCGGGAAAGAAGGCACCTGATTTATCTGTTATTAATGTTCATATTTTGATTTACGGACAAAATAGCGAAATAGAAACAACAAGCTCAAGTGGAGTGGGTTAATACAAACATTTTAAGACCAAAATGATGACGCTCACTGCAGCAGTTACAGAGAGAGGGGTGACAATTTTTCAATGTAAAGTGAAATGGAACCGATGGAGCCGGAATTGCGCCCATGATAACTTCCTATTTGGAACGTGGCGGCTAATGTGTTAGCTACCTCCATTTATATATACAGTTTATGGAGCATAAACAACATTTTCAGACAAAGAGGGCCTTTAGGGCCGACAGGTGATATGTGAAAGGGCAAATATTGACCCAATATGTTGGCCAACCATTAAATGGGTCTATCTCTACTGTAAACATCAATACAAAACTGATTTGGAACCACAAGTCTTTTTAGTGAGGTGCTTACTCCCAGCACACAGAGCCCTGCCCCCAGTCCTGTCTGAACATATGTGATTGGACGCTGCAGTGAGACAGGTGCCGGCCGGACACACAGACAGGCAGACAGACTGTGGATAATCCGTGTTTTTGGGATGGAGGGCTGTTGTTTATCATCCCGTTTATTCCAGCTCAAGGTTGAGTCACCTTTAGCCTCCTGCTGATTGTTTGCACTCATTTCTGTAGGCCCCTAAATGGATTCCCACTGTGATTAGAGCGTGGTACAGCTGTTTATGGTGGAGAGTGGAATGGAAAAGCAAAAACATGAGTTAAAACATGGAACAAAACCAACTGAAGCTAATGCTATTAGGCACAAAACCAGTGGGTTGCATTTTTTTACAATTTGATGATGTCATAATTTCAACTAAATAGATAGATAGATGAATATAGATAGATCCAGAAGGAAATTCAAGTTCAGCTGCAGCAACATACTGCACTTCTCAGTCACCTTTGTGTCTCAGTCAAAGGTCTCAGTGCAGCTTAACAGAAGGACTGGTCAAGCAGATCCTGTGTGAGGGCAGTTTAAAGAGAGGAACAGTCCTGCGGACAGAAGTGTCCCTTTTCTAAGCCTCACTCTCACTCCGCTCTGGTGATTGGTGATGAAATGGGTCATTCCGACAAAGTATTTCCTCTGGAAGGTCTTCTGCCACATTTGCTACAGAAACAGAATCTAACAGTCCCTTATTTGTGTCGTTTGAAGTGCACATGCTGCACTTCTTGGTTAAAATCCCATGATATGGCACACACAGCTCACACTTAGTATAGCTCAATAGACCTAATCAACAAACAGAAACTGTAAACAAACAGGTGTGTTAGTTTCAGTGTAGTTAGCTCCTCCCTTCAGACAGATATAAGACAGTGTCCACCAGCAATCTGACCAGAACTGAAGAAACGTCTTCACTCAAAAAACTTTTTGTGCAGTTGACAGAACTGAATTTTCTTTTACTTTGTGACTGTAGTTCCTGTGTGTGTCCACAGGGGGCGTTTGTTGGTGGGGACGTTCGTGGCTCTCTTCTTTAACCTGTTGACGCTGCTGTCTGTCAGGAACAAGCCGTTTGTCTACGTCTCTGAAGGTAATGCACTTTTACACAGGCAGGCGGAGTCACGCACACACTGTAGAACAAAATTGTCAATGGAATGAATAAATGATTCAATTAAAAAAATCAGACTCACAGGTAAATACACAAACCCAGTAAAACAAACATAGACGAACAACATGAAGGATGAAAATAAATCAACCAACAGGAAACAAAAAAAAATATATAAAAAAATACATATCCACTTTATTTATATAGCACATTTATACAGCCTGCTGCTGTGGCTCATAACGGATATTTGCAAATATCGATATTTTAAAATACATAATGAAACCCACAAATTTATCTTTCTAAGT
>KN484984.1:0-12641 GCA_000787095.1 Periophthalmodon schlosseri
GGAGAGAGAGAGAGAGAGGGGAGTGTCCCATGGGACCCGAGCACATATAGGCAAAAAGCTCAGGGAAAGTTGGTGGTGTGCTTAATGGTATTGCTCGTACTTTGAGTAAGGGAGGGGAAAAAGTGGAGGGTCTATAATGTTTTGTAACAGTCCTTGCCTAAAGCACATTAGTAAAAAATAGATTGGCTCATAACGCATGGCAACTTTTATGGAGGGTAAGATATAGGTGTACTTATTCTGGATTCAGACTTGGCTTCTAACAATAAAGTTAGAATAAAGTTAGATTCCCATTCATTTTCTTACTTTCTTGGGAAAATGCATTGTTTAAAAACTGATGTGACTGCTATTAGGTCTATAGCTCAGCGGCTGGGGTCACATACACATCAAAATCCGTTTATAATCTGATTTCATGACCTTTGAGATATTTAAATGACATGCAAATCACAAATTCTGATGTTAGAAATCAGAGGGGCCATGATCATAAATAAATCAGATGATCTTGCTGTTTACATGTGATTTTAATAGTCTTACAACTCCAAAAATCTGATAATAATCAGATTTTGAGTGTACATATAACTGCAGCCACTGTCAACACAAGATGAGATATGTTTAAAAATGTTTTATTGTTTTTCTCAGCATAATTCTACTGTGGTGAATTTTAATGTTTTGTTATTGAACAAGAGCTCAGAATAGAGCTGCTGCTCCCCCAAAAAAGCTAGAATAGGATAATAGGTCAGGTAAAACCTGTAGATTCCTGTTTCTATGTATTGGTTGGCTTTTTAGATAAAAGATCTGGGTTATCAGTCTAAAGGACATAAGACAAGTACTGATAGTTTTCTGATTGACTGACATGTTGTGTGTGAGTAAAACCAAAACAACCATCAACATATTATTTTTTCATAACATTTCTATAATTCAGTAATTATTTCACTAACTGTTAGAAGTAGCTTCTCTCTTGACGTACTCTTGAGCATAACAGTCATAGTCAACACACATTTAATAGTGATCCTGCAACTCACCTGACAACACAATGTAGAACCTGACAAAGGATTTCTCACAACTAATGCAATAATCATATTTTGAGATATCTAGTGTTTTAATGTCAGTCTTGTGGGTGTATGTCTTCTGCATGTTTTATGAAAAAAGTCTAACTAAATTAGATTTTCTGTGTCCTGTATGCAAAGAACAGAGTGTAGAACTACCATGCATTTTGGTATTTGTTGGATGATTTGTTTGTTAGATTTTTAAATTGTTTTTATATATCATTTTTGTTTAGATGTCATGCACACTGTATTCTGTGACAGTAATGATTTGTTCAGTAACTTAAAGTGCCATAACCTCCAAGTACCACATTGCCTTCATTCTTTGGTTTTACCTTGAGCAAAAAGATCAACATTAGAATTTGCCAGAAAGCATTTTGGTGGCCATTTTGTTGAAGGTGAAAGCACATTCAAATCCAGGGCCTAGTCTTTTATCACATTTGGTGATTTGTAGATTTCTTGAAAACACAAATTTCGCATGCCATTTGATTTGAGCCACAATTCATGTACACCGTCTAAGGTAAACTTCTTAAAACCCACTTTTAAATACATTTTAACCAGCTCTTTCCATCGCACAGGTCTGTTATTGACAACCCTTACACTTCATAAAGATGCTCGCGAGGAGTTTTAAAAGCGCCTTTCAAAGCCTACAGGAGAAGCAGAAAGCCTGAAGGACAATATGCCTGTGTGTGCGCTCGCCTCTGCCGCATTTATGTGTGTTTGCGGAGTGATTGTGCGAAAGAAAGATGGAAAGAGCAGGAGATGGAGAGATGGAGAGAGCCGGCGTGCTGAGGAGTGTCTCTAAAACAGGGGCAGCTGTAGTGGAGCTAATGAGCCTTGCAGCCGAAAGCCCAGTGTGCAGGCTGGATGTGTCTGTGTGTGCGTGTGTGTGCGTGTGTGTGCGTGTGTGTGCGTGCGATGGGGAGACACAATCCAAACACATGTGTCCGAATCGGAGGTGAGTTAGGCAGTGCGCGCTGCAGCTTGACCCTCGCTTCGCCCGTCACCTCAAAACTGGGAGGAGGCAGGGGGATGAATCGGTCAGCCCGAAGAGGCGGCGCTGTCCCCCCCTTTGGTGCGATAACTGACTTTGGAGCATGGAACTCGCTAACAAGCCCTTGGTCCCTATCTCTCGCGCACTACTACCTCCCTTCTCCGCTGTGATTCCTTTCATTTGCGCGATCTCTCATTACCCCTCCATTTCTAGGCCCTCTCCGGAGTGGCACTTTAATGAACAGTGGATGTGTGTGTGTTGTTGGTGTGGGGGTAGGGTACACACAAGAGCCTATGAAATGTTCACAGACAAAGAGGGCTGGTGAGACAGGCTTCAGCCCTATACTGACAGGCAATGTGGATGACTGGATTCTAATGGGCAGGCAGGCTAATTGCTGTAAGATGCATGTGGGATCTTTCATACCAACTACCATGACTAGACAACCATGTAAAATACTTCATAGACATGGGATATACTGGTAGCGTAAGTATGAGTGGGGATGCTTGTGACATGAATGGGAATGTATGCACAAGAATCATAATAATTCAAATTTTAAAAAAAAAGAACAAAGAGAGAAACAAAGAGAACAAAGAGAGAAATACATTCACACATTTTAGTATGAGTGGCAGGCTATACCGTATTGTATTGTTGGCTTTAGAAACACGGCTTGTTTTTTTTTCGGTTGTGTGTTCGGTAAATATACAGAGCTCCGTGAAGCGTACTTTAAAAGTGCACAATGTAACTTTTCGGGTTGGGGGTATACGCCCCCTGTGTGTCTCTATGGAGATGTTATTGCTTTGCCTGAAATGTTCCACAGTATGGCCTTACACTCATCTATCTCCATGGAGACAAGCACATGACAACATCAGGCCAAGTTAGAGGTCAGATCTGTGGAGAGGCAACCCCCCACACAGTAAAAGAGCGTGTTTTTCAATGGTTTTTTTTGCAATAATAACACCTGTAGCTGAACAAATGCAAGATAGATATAGGTGCGTTTAATGCCATAGTGTGAAACATTCCAGGCAAAGCAATAATATTATGGTGATAGACCCTAAATTAATACATTACAAGGTATACCTTTCATGCTACATGGCACATTTAAATACCAAAATACTACAGCTAGGCCTGCCACATAACAAATTTTGAAGCACAAAGAAGTGACTTATTCAACCCTCTACAGCTCAAATTTTTGCATATTTTAACCAAAAAAACAAAAATCTCCCAATTTTTCATATATTGAACGATAACTAACAAAAGTAATTATTGTGACAGGCCTAACTACAGCAAGATATTCCAGACCAGCCTGCCCCTAGACGTGTATTTACGAATAACTGGACACTTGTATAACTTTGCCTTTGGAGAGGTCACCTTGAACAACATGCGTCCCCCCGGTGTTAGCCAATGTCCCTGTGGTGCAACTCCGCCATGGGCCTAACCACCAGAAAATAAAGGGGGTCTTGGGTAGGCATGTGTCTGCACAGTGCCTAGATTTGGAGGGCATTTTTCTCCCCCGTAACTTCGACCAGGCAATCACAAGCGGAAGGGCTGTTTGTGAGGGCATCCATCATAATATTGTCTGCCCAGGGGCCGACTTCTCAGCACCGGAATTACTGAGATAGCCCTGACAGTAGCACACACTGTCACTCACACAAGACGGCAATGCACAAGCCCCTCGGATAGCCTGCTTTCTCCTGGAGCAGTGGTGAGGATGTTTCCATGTGGTAGTATTCTGTAGAGATGCGCTGGTTCGGAGGAGAGAGGAGCAGTCCGGTGTAGACGCACGCAGGCGATAGACATCTCATTAGAGTCTGCCTTTTCTTCAGACGCCGCCGGCAGCTACAGCAGGCTGTCCTCTCACTCGGGCTGGACTGAGGAGAGGAGAGACCGAGGAGGGAAAACAAGTGGAAGGAGAAATCGACATCGTATTCATTTTTTAGGTTTTTGTTTTGTGTGAATTATGAGCAAAAACTGAATTGAAAATATGCATGAATTAATGTTTTGATTTTATGTAATCTAATGATTTTATGCAAAAAAAACTGCTGATTAACAGTATTGTTTAAAGGACCTCCACCTAATTTTTTCATGTATTTGAGCAAAGTTTTCTTGCTCCAGTATATGTTGTATAAGCAGCTCTTAACGGCAAAATAACTCCCCTGTGTACTGTCTGCATTCATTTAATTATAAATGTTTTATTGTTGGAGAATCTGGAAGTGTGCGCTTACTTAGCATGCTAGTTGTTGTTTGCATTCCCGCAATTGCGAACTCCACTCTGGTCTGTGAAAGTTGTGCAAACCTCCAATCTGGCCTGTGAAAGATTGCGAAATGCACTTATAAACTAATCCTAGTGAATAATTAGGATGCTCTGAATGCAAAAGGTAAGTGAGGAATAACTTTGGACCACTGCAAACCGTTTGAAATTAAGATCGTAAAAATCAGCAGGTACAGCACCTTTAATATTTTATGTTACCTAACTACCTCATTAATACTCTAAATACTCCTAACTTCTAGCCCCTTACTTATGTAGTGACTTAACCTGAGTCATTCTTAATATGCTATTTGCTCATTATAAATTAAGTCTTTCTTCATGCTTTATTAAAACTAATTAAGGTGTAGTAACCTGTTTTTTTTTTGGTTTTTTTTGGTTTTTTTTATGGAATACAGTGTGTGCATTGTGACCAGTATTTCTGCACCTCAATAATTTAATTGCAGGTTTGATTACGGCATAAGTTTTAAAGCGATTTTCCAGAGATCCATTATGAACGCATTGCTGCCGGTTTGTGCCTACAGTATTTTCCACACATGGTACACACACTATATTCATACATATACAAGGTGGGTGAAGTGTGTTACCCAAGGACCCAACAACAACACTTGGGAATTGCGCTGCCAACCTCCACATTTTTACATGAGGGTTTTAGTTTACTGAATGAATGTGTCATGATCCATGGGTTTCAAGCTACTGTGGAATTAAGTAATTTCAAAAAATCTTTTAAAATTAGGAAGGAAGGAATCATTGGCCATTGTAGGAACCTTGTGCAGTTCCTGGTATTTTTTTAAGTACCAGACGCCTCTGTAATGTTAACCCTGTAACTGTACTGTCTACCTTAAGCCAGCCCATACTTGCTGGTATAGTCTCCAGCCACCTACTGCCCCCCAAAATAAGCAGAGAGAATGATCCCTGAATGGTTTTCTGATAGCTTGTATGCTATCTGAGTCAGTCTAATGTGTTTCTGCTTAGACTACTTTACTCCTAACAGTATCTCAATGTCAAAGAGCTTTAGGAGAGGGAGTGTGTATTGAAAGGGCTGTAAATGAGACAGTGATTCGACAGTAATAGTCTTGATCTTCCAGGAGGCCCCCACACCCCCAGCGGCTCCTCTCTTCTGGTCCTCCATTGTCCTCCATCCTGCTGCCTCCTCCTGCTGCTATTTCACTCTTAATTAATTTCTCAGCATTCACCAAAGCCCCTAGCAGCGGATCTTCTACCCCGCTCCCAGATCAGCTGCTCAGGGCTACCGCGCCTCATCCCTGTCTGCATCATAGTTCCAAATTGGTGCTGAAGGTGGAGTGTAGTTCCATGACTTTGCCAGGAGGAGTGAGTCTGGTTTAGATCACTTTCACAAGAGGATGTCACTATGGGGCCATCCTCACTGTCAGTCTATTAGGCTCTACAAGGGTATAGCAAGGTCAGATGGAGCATGCAAATGGATTGGCTTTATGTTATGAAAAAATATATAAAAATATTACTGGATACTAAAGACAACTTTTTTTTTCACACACCACATTCATTAAGGTGGGTCAAGTGTCTTGCCTAAGAACACAACAATAGTTTGCACTAGACCCATTGCATCCCCAGTGTGGAATTTCCATCCAATACTAACCAGGCCCAATCCTGCTTAGCTTCCGAGATCAGGCAAGGTTGGGCATTGACAAGGAGGTATGGCTATACATTCAAATTGGCTATCAAAATGAACGCAGGTAACCACTGACTGTGTGCGCACTCGAAATCTGATTGATATCAAATTTTTACTAGCGCTAAGATAATTTAACTGACATGTAAAATGCCAAATCATCATCCTTTCTTTCTGGTCATGGTCCCTTTGATTTTCATGTTGTTTAAGTCATCTTAAAGGTCCAGAAATCTGATTATAATCAGATTTTGGTGTGCATGTGAACAAGGCCACTGGACTGGCAGCAGCAACAAAGACCTCTTCAACCACCATCACTCACTCACTCACCGCCTGCATGAACAGGCGAGGTGGGTGAAGTGTCTTAACCAAGGGCACAACTGTCAACCTTCAGTTATAAGACAACCACCCCCACCTTAGCCACTGTTACCACAGATGCAGATCGAATACGCTTTAACACATGGTTCATATTTTATTATCTAGTAACAAGTGCAAGATGTAGTATAGTAGTAGTATGCTGTCATTCTTGTATTGTGTCCTTCCCTCTCGTAATTTTAAAATTAGAGCTCCATTTCAAAATTTGCTCAAAACAGAATATAACAGTTTTGCTGTCTTAAAAACCTGAAAAACAGAACAAGTTCATTTGAAACCATTAGCAGTGGTCCAAATTTTAGTGCTTTTCACAGCAAGTAGCATGCTAACACACACTTCCCGATAATCAGACAATAAAACACTATAATTAGATACAGACAGACATATTTGACCTCAAAAGTTTTTTGTTTTTTTTTATACAATTTAGCTGTATTGCTTATAAAATATATCTGAACAGTATATCTGTATTCAAAAATGTGGACAAATGACAAGTAAACTGAAGCTAGTCAAAGCAAGACACCACTCTTTCATATCTTAATGAACATGAAATGATTGCTAAGAGTCCTACTAGAGAACATTTTGGAGGGCATTTTTCAAACTGTGCTACAGTCATACTAGTGTTTGACCAAACAATAGGAAATCACTGTTGTTCTCATATAAAAATCAACATTTAAATGCATCCTTATGGCACACACAAAATGCATGCTATACCCTTTGACCTTTGCCTTCCTGCTTAATTCTTTTTCAATAGAAATCGTGGCTGGAGGATTATCTTAAAGTCCTCAATGAAAGCGCGGTTTTCTTTTGCAACCCCCCAAAGCACGGAGCCGAGAGGAGAGGCCATGACCTGAAGTTTTCCATCGCCCACACACTTCCAACACTGTACAAGCACAACTACCCAGGAGCCTCTTCCCTTTTATCCCTCTGATTCCTTTAGCTCTAATTGTTCGGCGAGTTAGAGGAGGCTGGGCCAAAAAAAAAGAGAGAAAATAAATAAATAAATCAAGAAATTCAGTAGACGTTTTCAAGGTCGCTTTGCAGAGCTACAGACAGTGAAGAGAAAGAATAGAAATGGGAAAGGAGAAGTTGAAGGCCAGATGTGTATTGTGTGGCCTTCCTCTAGGGAACCAATCATGACTGGCCTTAAGAGTTTGGCCTTTCACCTCCGCAGCCACCAATTGGGCCACAAAGTAAATTCTACAGTGTACCGCATTTGGTGTCCTCCTGGCTATTTCATATTTCTTCTTTGTGTGGTTTCAAAGCATGGGAAGTGTAGTAGTGGATGTACAGTAGATGTACAGGAAATATTTGGATGTAGTAGTAGTAGTATAGTAATATATGCTATTGCGGTTCAAGTGTAAGATTTTTAAGTCGAAATGGATCCCAAAAATTAAACTAACTTCTACTGCTCTTTAGCAATGATTCCTTGAGATGCTGACAAATTTTACAAACATCACAAATCTGCACAAAAGAGAAAAAAATTGTCAATTTGATTCACAACACACCAAGTTTATTTAAATTTGAATCCTTTGAACTGAGGTACGTTGAAAAGCCCTGGTTGATCCTTTCTCTTTTTCTTTCAATACAAAAATTTTGTAGAAAAGGGTGAAAAAAGTCTAATAAATGCTGACAAATTTCATTGTGAAAAAAAAGAAATCTCGATTTTTGCCCTGCTGAAAAATCTTGGTTGAATTTTTTCCCTGTTCCTTGATGTTCAGATTTAGTCAAAGAAATTGACGAACAAAAGATAAAGATTTTGTCATTTTCACATGTCTTACACACAAGTTTATTTTTTAATTTCAATCGTTGTTCTGGTTTGAGTACTTCCTTTTCCTTGACGTTCAGTATTAGTCAAAATTGTCAGAAAAATAATCTAATGTGTGCCGACAAATTTCATATTGCAACCTCACAAATCTTGACAAAAGAGAAATATTTTTACAACACACAAAGTTTATTTTTAAATTTCAATCCTTGTCCTGACTGGATTTTCCTGCCCCTTACAAGTCTAACAGTTCTGAAAATATCTGAAATACAAAATTTGTTTTTAAAGACTAGATAATAGTTCCTGCCTCCTGCATTTGAATCTTGTATGTCATCAGTGTATTTCTTGTATTGTGTCCTTCCCTCTCGCACTTCCTCCTTCTCTCCTGTGCTTCCTCCTCTGACTAAATGAGCCACAGGGGAGCGGCAGACAGACCATAACCCAGCAGCTGGAGCCCCCAGCTGGGCCCAGAAGGGCAAGGGAGCGAGAGAGACCGGGTGAGACAGGGAGAGGTGGGGAGAGAGGGAAATACAGGGAGAGGTGGAGAGAGAGACAAAGTGATGTGGTGAGGGAGGGTGACAGAAAAAGGGAGGGAGAGACTGGGTGAGGCAGAGCGAGGTGAAGAGAGAGGAAGAGAGGTGGGAGGGAGAAGGAGACAGGGGGGAGAAAGAGAGAGATAAAAGGTGAAAAGGAGAGAGAGAGATTGAGAACTATAGATAGAGAGAGAGAGAGGTACTGTTTTAGGGATGACAAAATGCGTTTTGTGGAGTTAGAGATGATAACAGCCTCATTGTTTCAGCACATAGACAATGTACCTGTTGATAGAAGAATAACTTCTATTAATAGTCTAACCCACTTGTCTCCAAAATATTTTTACTTGAAGACAACACTACACTACCCACTTTATTTTTCTGGGCATAGGACAAGAACAAAACCCATTTATAGAGACTGTTTTAAATTAGAAATACATTTAATTGTCCTTCAGAGTTTTGTGCTGCAGGTTTGGATAATCTGGCAAGGTCCAGCATGATATAACAGCACTAATATGGTTAGCGCTGTAATATCGATCTGGAATGGCACCCACTGAGATCATCCGGGAAGAGGAGGGACTTTAAGTGGTGTTTTAGCTAATCACAGCAGCCAACTGACATGCTTTGATAATAAAACAATATAGTTTGCTTGCAGCGTGTACTACTACTACTACTACTACTACTACTAATAATAATAATAATAATAATGATAATAATAATAATGATAGTAATTATAATTATTTATATAGCACTTCTTCTTAACAGAGTTACAGTGCTTAACATACAGATAAAAAGCAGGCAGAAGGCACAGATTAAAACAATGCAATGCAGTGCAATACAGAATAAAAATGACTGTTCTACTGTACAAATGCCAATCTATATAAGTGCATTTTTAACTTAGATTTGAAAGTGCCTATAGAGTCAGCCGTTCTTAGTTCCTCAGGTAAGGAATTCCATAGCTTTCGGGCTCTGATAGAGAAAGCATGGTCCTCTCTAGTATGGAGTCGAGAGGGGGGTACAATGAGAAGGGTCTGATCTGGACAACAAAGTGAGTGACCAGGAACGTACAGATAGAACAGGTCAGGAACATAGGGGCCGAGGCCATGAAGTACTTAAAATTTTAAAATCAAATCAAAAGTTGATGGGAAGCCAGTGTAGTGAGGCTAGTATCGTTGTAATGTGCTCATGTGTCTTTTTATTAGTCAACGGTCTTGCCGCTGAGTTCTGTATAATTTGGAGACTTTTTTTTTGCTAATAATGCATTACATTAATCTAGCCTTGAAGTGACAAGAGCAAGGGGAATTTTTTCTAGGTTAGCAGGTGAAAGAAAATGTTTCAGGTTTGCAATGTTTCTAATTAGCAACAAACAAGTATGAACTGTTTTTTGTAATTTGAGAGTCAAAAGAGAAGTGATGTAGACCTGTGCTATGCTATGCCAGATGTGAGATCGAATCCAGGCTCTAACTTTGCTCTTGTCCAAAATCTTTCCAGTTTACCATTTGGAACAGAGAAGATATTTTACATTCAATACTTTGCAATTTGTAAATTGGTTGTAGATTGTGGAACAATTTGTCATCTACTAAATATGGATTTTGTTTTTGGGATGTTTATCCTGCCTTATTTTAAGTGGCCACTGGCAAAATTGAGTGCACATTAAGGGCAATATCTTATCCCATTTCCATAATAACCACTTTGCTTTTACTGCCTTTCAAGTCATAAAAGACATTAACCTCACAATGATAGCCTTTGCCTCTGTCACCTCAGGCTGTTGAAAACATAATTGTCAGTCAGAAGAAATCGGATAATTAATTTTAATAATAACCTTATATCCTATTGATAAGGTCTAACAAGATTGGGTGTAACAGTGATTGAACCCAACAGTCTGGAATGGTGAATACAAGATTCTGTGAAATCCTAAGTGTTACACTGACAGAGTTATACTTAGAGCTGCAGCAGGCAGGGGGTCCTAATCCACCTAATCTGGACCCAAAATGCAGAGGTATAAATGCACTTGTCACTTAAAAGCCCTGAGATAATAAGATTTCACACTGATAATACGATTTTCACTGCGGGCTAATTCAGGACTGCTACTTTTGATGCTATTTTTTGCGAGCCTTTAATGTTTTACGACAACTCTACCTGCCATCTGTGCATCATGAAGAGCAAGCTGAATGTAAACATCAGACCTGACGGAGGCATGCTGTGGGATTTATTCAGTGTTAACTCACATTTAGAAAGAGGTTTAAAAAGGAGTATTTCACATTCTACTTCATATGCTGGTGAATGTGTTGTAGTAAACTCTGAAATTCTAACATAGTATTAGCATGGAGTGGTTATTGAGTTTGACACATGCTGGTGGGTGTGGCTGTAAAACCCTCAGTGTCATGTGATGTTTATGTTTATGGAGCAGCACCATCTGTATTTTGATCTATACCTAGGTGTAAGAGAGTCGGTATGCCCCCTCGTCCCGATTTACAGTCTGATCCAGAGATGAATTATACTTGTTGCTCTCTGCCCGTGGCCTTTGCGTCGTCCCAATCCATAATGTGATTCTCTCTAGTAATCCAGCAGTTCTATCGCTTTTCCAGATGGTCGCTGGTTGCTTAAGCTACTTCTGCTCCACAAGGGGACACAGTCACTCATTCATAAATAATGAAGGTGAGTGAAGTGTCTTTCTCAAGGACACAACAACTGGTCCAAGCTGGGATTGAACTGCCAACTGTCTCTGTGGCACACATTATTATCCTAGTCCTCGTACTACAAAGGAGGAATGGAGAGGAAGACGATTAAAGCTGGAGGGGATTTTGTGGAATCCTCCAACGGAATGTTTCTGGCATTTGGGAACTAATCTTTGCCACTTTTTTATTCTCAGTGGTACAATGTAGTTATTTTAACCTTCTAGCACTTACTATTTTACTTTCTTTTCTTTGTGTCAGTACAGACCTGGCTCCTGCTTCAGCCAGGTTTCATAGTACATTAAATTGCTTACGTCGTCTTATTGGCTGTGAATGAATAGCCCTGAAGCATAGAAGCAGTGCAGGTCGGCTTCAAGGAAATGGGGGTTGATGGTTTGGGCCAAGTGGACAGGGACTGCCCTCCAGCCTCCCACTCGCGAACACTGACACTAATTGAGAGGGGTATGAAATATAGATGATGTGCACCGTGGAGACCCCCTGTTCTCTCTCTCTTTCTCCTCTCTCTCCTTCCCCCTCTCTCTCTCCTCTCCTCTGGCCTGTCCTGTGGGCCTGCTCCACTGGCTCCCCATCAGGATCGCATGCAGACGGCCTGTTGGCACTGGTATGCACCGCTGCACTCGAGGTGTATCAGCGATGCTCCGCTAGACATCATCACATGTGTACGGCGAGGAAGTGAGAGAACTCTTAAAGGCTAAAACGTTTCAAGAGTATTTGTGTGTCTCTGTAGAAGCTTGCTTCTGCGTACAATAATCCTAATGAATTGTATTTTTTCACTATAGACTGCAGTCAGACCCAGCAATTTCATAGGGAAGAGAGTGGAACCCCCAATTAAATAGACATTTCCATCAGGCATCACTTTTTAATGAACATTCAGCTTATAGTCTGTACCTATTTGTTTCATTAACAGATTAAAGGAAGATATTTGGTGTGGGCCAACAAAACAATTTCAAAATGTATTATTATTATTAGTAGTAGTAGTAGTTGTTGTAGTAGTAGTAGTAGTAGTAAGGCAAGGCAAGTTTATTATAGCACAATTCATACACAAAATAATTTAAAGTGCTTTACAGAATAAGAAAGACGTTAAAATCACAATACAACAAATAAAAACATAAATAATCATCATGAAATTAACATTAAAAGAGAAGTAGTAATAGTAGTAGTAGTAGTAGTACTATATCCTGAACAATTTTAACTATAATCATATGGAAATCTTATGGGTACATTGCAAGTTGAATATATATGGCTCATAAGATGTCAATTGTGTCACAGTTCTGCCTGTTTTTTCATGTTTATCTCAGTCCAGCTCCGTTTCCCAGCCTGTTCCGGTCCTTCTTTTGCC
>KN484984.1:12865-27571 GCA_000787095.1 Periophthalmodon schlosseri
TGTTCCTGAGTTTATTTTCCCAGCCTGTTTCCCATATTGATTCCCCGTAGTGGAAGAGATTTGTGTTGACATTAAATAAGACATTCATTCCTCAGTTGTTTATTGCCTTGGGTGTCATATTAAGAATTACCTGTTTGAAGGACACTTTCTGTTGTATTTACTTAGACTAAGAAGTTTGGCTGTATATTTTGTGTTGCATTTGAGTCCAGTTTTACCTGCGTGATAAATTGTTTGAACCCTGATCTGGGCACAATGCATGTTAAATCAGTGCCTTGGCAGAGATGGGCTTCTGTCACTTTTGACTACTCTGCGGAGTCTACCTTAGTCTTTGATGATAACTGCTTAAACCCTGCTGACCTGTCTTTAGATATTTCAGTATCTGAACAAACAAAGGCTGTCAGAATAACCCAGAATACCCAGATAATAAATACTAAAACTAGTAACAATGCTATGTTCATTTGATACTGAAAAGAAACTGTATGGGACAAAATTGGACCTTTCCTGAATAGTTTGTATAAAGGTCAACATCTACATCCAAGCTCTAAGACCAGACTCTAAGGTATTGGAGTACAGTACCAAACCTTTTACTTAGTATTGAAATCAAGTTGGAAGCTTCAGTACTATAACAACACTAAACTCTTTAAAGTAAAAACTGCAAATCAGGCAATTTAAAAAGTGAACAGCAAAATGTTACAGTCTACTATGTCAGCCACTCTATCCAAACTATATCCTCCACTTTGGCACCTCTCCTCAGCTTGTACATCCCTGGCTCTCCCTCCTGTACCGTGGTGCATGGGGTCACATGTGGATGTTCGGGGTGAGAGACCTCTGAAGGACTTCTGAACGGTAATTATACAAATGCTTCCTCATGTGTTACAGTCTCCACAGAGAGCACACACGCACGGAGGGTCACCGCTTTGCCCTGAGCTCCAGCGCTGTGCAAAGGCCAAGGTCAGACCGGGAAGATGAACTCGCTGCTACTATTTTCAGTACGGTCCACAGAGATTCTGCTGAATATACTGCAGGTTTATTTCCTCAGATTATAAAGTACTTTTTAGTCATTGTTATGTATTTATTTGCTCATTGTATTTAAAAGAATTGAAGATGAGAGATCAGTCTTGTTTGCAGCTTCTTAGAAATTGACTTCCACAGCAGTATAGGGGTCACATCTTCAACTCATTCCCAATAGAATATACGCCAATGAATAAAACAGAATTATCAGTGTTAATTTCTCGAGGGTTAGCACGCATCATAATATTTGCTTTAACCCTGGAGATCCCAAGAACCCTTTTCTTCTTTGGAAAATTATGAACAATGCATTAAATTACTGCTATAAGTTCACTGAACACTGAAATATCCACTTTTCCAATTTTAACCTTTTATTCCCTAATTTAGGATCAGGGCCAAATTTGACCCATTGGGCTTTAGGCGTATCATTTCAAAGAATCCCAATAACAAACACTGTCAGTGCAAACTATTTTAAATTTAGGAAAATAATCAGTCAACCACACAGATACAATGAGACAATGTTCTTTTTTGCTTTATTTTGTTGCATGTTAGAACTTAATTTCAAATGTACAAACACACTTTGGACAATGGAAGCAAGAACATAAGGCCAAAATCACTACCACTCTGGCTCATTTTAGTTCAATATTCATCCACTAGGTGTCTCTATGCAGGGGCCAGAAGTGGCACTCTTATTCATCCATAGGTGTCTCTATGCAGGGGCCAGAAGTGGCACTCTGGGTTTTTGAAGTTAAATTTGACATATTTTTTTTGTTTGTTCATTTTGGGTAGCAGCAATTAACTGCAGCCAAATTTGACCCCGTGGGTTCTCCAGGGATAATTCACACAAGAGCTGAAATAAGGCACCCAGTGATGATTTAAAGCACCAACTGTTTCAACTTCTTTCTGTTTGTAAAGAGGAATATTTTTGTCTGTTTTGATCAAATTTAAGTAAGGGTTTTGAGAAGACTTTTTAATCCTTAGCTATACATTTGATTGTTTGGACTTATTTGCACAACTATCATTGTTAAAGAGTGACATTTATAGCGCTATTTGATTTTTGGGCACGTTAGGCATTCAAAGTGCTTTACATTATACCTGTGCACATGACATTTGAGGAAACATGAGTTTTGTGCATTGGCCGGTAGACAACAACAGTATGAATACAGGGACTGAACCGCAGACCT
Organism: Periophthalmodon schlosseri; assembly: GCA_000787095.1. NCBI lineage: Eukaryota > Metazoa > Chordata > Actinopteri > Gobiiformes > Gobiidae > Periophthalmodon > Periophthalmodon schlosseri. Next base: position 15,058 of record KN484984.1, read on the forward strand.
TCAGATCAGAGGTCTAACGCACCACAAACTGACTATTTATTGCACACACATTCCCATGCAATTAGTTTGTTTAATTTTTGGCTTTTTTATTCAATGTACACCATATTTAGGTATGAGTTTTTGCCAGTCTTGATGGTTGATACTCATCTTGCAATCCAGTTTGCCTAGGTTTGGAATAAATGTATGTGTATTCCCTCAGTCTTCCGCGTATGATCCATAGTAAAGGAAAAATTCTAATCTGTCAACTGGACTCCCACAACTTTTTGTCCAGTGTGACAAATTTCAAATTTTCTTTTACTATAGGTTTTGAATATGAAATGGAGCTGAACTTGTTAGGACAATCACAGCTTTTTCCATATATTTGCATTTTCAGTGCAACTTTAAGAATTTGTTGTTCACCAATTTGCATTAAAACTACTTTCACAAGTTCACCCTGACTTAACCCTGTGAACTGGTGGTACCCGCTATGCTCTAAGCCAGACTTCACATTCTACACACACGTCTCAATGGAGCCAACAGCCAAGTGTTCCCAAGTGCACCAAACGCAGACACATTGTTCCAGTCCCGGCTCGAGATACCTCCAGGAGAATGTTGCTTACCCTCAGCACTTTGCCTGTCAGTCGTCTGCGTGTTCTGCTTCTTCACACACTAGTGAGAAGTCGTGGCACGGCGCAGAGTGTAGCTCTTTCACTACACGTGCGATTGTGCATGATCAGCTGAAAAACCTGGCATCGTCTTCACAATCCTAGAAACCATTACGAGAGCATTCCAGTTTTGGGAAAGTGATATAGTCTTGGGATGGGGTAGACTGCTTGGATTTGCCCTTATCTGGGTGATAAGCGACATGAGCTGACATTCGGGGTCAAGCGCGCAGTCAATTGGAGAGTCATGGAAAGCCATAGTAGCTGGTTCCAGTGGTGTTAAGCCCCTTTAAATCTCATTATCCTCCTTGTCGACGTCCGCAATGCGTTTTCCACCAAATGTCACATTATAATTTCCAAGTCCAAACCTCCGATCCATTTTTTTACAGGTGTAGGTGAGGATTCTGCTGAAGTGAAGGAGTACATTTTTGAGAGGTACATTTTCTGGCTATGCACTTGAAATAATTCCAGTTATTTCGGTTTAAATGACAACTCGATAAGCGGGCAGTGAAAAGTTGGCTCGGTGATTGTGAATGGTACGAGTGGCACTGGACTCTGACAAGTTGAGAAGGTCAGTCACTGCTGGAGACTGGAGGTTCATGCATATTCTTGTGTATGCAGACAGTGGCTTGTGTCATCTGACAGTTATGTATAATGCAACACTCCTGCCATACTGTATAAAGCTGTAAACTGCATTTAAATAGCACCGTGGACTGCTACTGTATGAAGCAGAATCCAATTAAAAACTATTATTAATCTGCCCTTTTTCATTTGGGGGAGCAATGAATCAGTATTAGAATCAGAAAAAGTTTTTTGCCATTGTCATAAATTCACAAAATTTACTGTGCTGTGGTAATATTGTGCAACATAAAACAACAAATAATTATAGTAAAATAGGCATGCATAAAATAAGGCATTAGAATTTAAAAATAGGCTTTGACTGAATAAAAATAATATACAGTATGACAGCAATTGGTTTCTTGTGTCAAATGGTTATAGTAACATTTTAAGAACTTTACACAATTACAAAGATAGGATATTTTGTTTTTAATTGTTTATTGCTATGGCAACAGTCCTAATTTTTCATCAATCTAAAACTCATGGATCAGTCATTATTTATATAGCATCTTCCAATGGTGCACAAGGTGCTTTACAGAATACTAATAAAAACAGATACATAATAAGAGCAGTAATTAAAATAGGCACAATAGTGAAACCCCCTTGAAAAAGAGATTATGCATCTCAACGGGCTGTCCAAAAATAAGTAAATAACTTTGACTCCTATTGTCCAGGTGATGATGAGTATAACAGTGTAAGTTTCTCACACTGACAGAAGATCCCATATTTCAGGTCACAGTTCAAGTGGTCTGAAACTCTCCATGGCTGTTTAAACCAGTAAACCATGTCACATTTAAACCATTACACTTTCCTGATAATCTAATTTCCTGTGTCTCGCTGCTGGTCCTGTGGCACGGTAGCATGCTAACACTCTGACAATGCAGCACTCTGAATAATTGATGTGGTGATGTGAAAGTTTGATGCTTGACTCTGGGGCAGATTTAACCTGCAGGAAGTGTGCCTCTGCCCAACAGCCAAGTCTCCCTGCGCTCAGCCAATCACCATCCCCGCACACAAACTAACACACACACACACACATGTTGGGTTTACATGCTTTCTGTGGATGTTACATTGACCTGGCGACTGACCCTAACCTTAATCAGAATTACTACTTGCCTAACCTTAGACTAAACCCCAACTATAACCAAAATTAAACAATAACTTAACTTTAAACCATACCATTGATCTAATATGGAAAGATTCACTTAATGGGGACCTGATTTTGACCCTTACAAGGCAAATGATTACCATGAAGTGACACACGCGCACGCACACACACACACACACACACACACACACATCTTAATGTACAACTTTAAACTTTTAACCACTCTAGAAATACATTGACAATGTGATTATGTTTAGTAATTTTTTGAGAAAAACCTGCCCTGAACCTGACCCAAACCACAGCCTGTCTCATTGTGTGATATCAGTATACTTTAAATCAAGTACATCTAATTGTATTTTGGCAAATGTAATACAGTATACTCTATACTATTACTGCCTGATGCTCTCTCCAATGACAGCAGTTAATACTGTAACATTAAATCCCATCCTGCAAACTATTTCATTTGAATGCCATTCACTTCAGTGAAATCTATTACCTCTAATTTATACATTATGTATGCACTTGTTGAGAACATGCACTTGTCCACACACTTATAATAATAATAATAATGCATAAGTCGCTTTTCTGGATTCTTTTAGTTACTTAACTACACCATGCATTATTCATTCACTCCTCACGCATTTAGTGGTAATCAGATTTTTCTGTAGCCACATGTGCCCTGGGGCAGACTGAATAAAGTGAAGATATACTAATGCCACCTAGAAGCCTCTCTAACACAGTCACACATTTCATAATATGCAAGTGTATTTGTGGCACAGCTACAGTTTGTACTACTCAGAGGCTGTCTATCAATTGAATTCAAGATTTAAAAATGCATGATTTTCTTATCATGCCTTCATACTAGCATTAACTGCTTCATTCCAGCACAGGGATGTCATGCCTAAAGCTTTTACCATAACAGTGTGTAAAACATTTATTTGCACAATGTCATCATCCTCAAAGTGTTGACATATAGTTTCTAATCTCACTGCCTTCTAAGCATATGATGTGCAAATTATTGCCTGTACCGCCCTAGGATTTGCTTCTCATTCTCATCCCCCAGGCCACAACAAAAACCAGCCAAACATGCCTTTATGTACTTCACCCTAATAGAAGTCAAGTGCCTTGCAGAGCTTCACTCCAGGTGAGTTCAAAGGAGGCTGACATAAACACCAAAATAATGAATTAAATAAATATCAACTCTGTTTAATGCACTGGTCTATTGGATATTGCGTGTATAGACGGTATTGTTAAGTGGGCACATTCACATTGCTGTATTGCCGTTCTATTCTTAAAATTATACCAAAATGTTCTTTTTTGTTAGTATTATAGTATATAGATTATGTACAAGAAGATTGTATGAATAAGAAATCCCCAAGTCCCAAATCATGTAGTAATCATGTATTAATATTTCCATGTTCTTTGGCCCTTTATGTCGATGTCAAGATTTGTTTTGTCAAAATAAGGTACTTAAATGTCTCCATGTGTAAAAATGTTGTCAGCGTTTGACCCATTCTTCAATGCAGCAAGAGGAAACCTGCCAAGACACTGTCCCATCTCCTGATATACTGTATGTATAGTCTCAATCCAGCCCATAATAAAAGAAAATAAACAGTTTAGTATAAGTTGGTTATTTTCATGTATTGGTCATATCTGTCAAAAGTGTTCCAATATAGTTATGTCACTGTTTTCTTGTTGTGTGCGTAAATGTTTTGTTTTGTCTTAAACCCCTTATTACTTGCAGACAAAACCTTTTTGGCAGATACAATCAAAAAGTGCATGAATGAGCCTTCAAAATTGGAATATTACCATGAACATTGCTTCATGCAACTTTTAGCGTCTTCAGTGATCACTGTATTCTGTGGAGGTCTCCAGAATGCTTTAGGCTTTGTCAGTCCTTGATTCGTTTCAGTGCCACCACCAATTACTGTGCGATAAAAATTATACTCTTTTAGCTGCCATTTTGATCCATATAGGTTCCACTCGTTTGCATTAACTCTTCTATATAGTGTCTTATTGTATAGGGGTGCAATTAGTGTGTACTCCTGCCTCTTTCCTGTCTCCTGTCTACTGTATGTGAATGTGTCATTGTGCAGACGTTTGCGCCCCGCCTGCTGATTTATTCATGATATGACTTTTAATATTATTTACTGGAACATTGGAGTCTGCATCTCAAATAGGCCTGCAGGCTCCTTGTGTGCCCGAGCTCTGGCGTGCAACAGAGAGAAAGTAACATATCGTCTTAAACGTGTACGTGCATGTGTGTGCGCGTGTGAATGTGCACTTTCCGCTCAGGTTTGCCACATGCATGTGCAATTAGAGACAGGATTTATTTTTCATCAAGACTGGAAACGTGGCAAATTGTGTTTTCTGACAAAGTGCGTTGGGGGCTAGGGAGGAGATGGACCACGCTAAGATTGCCAATAATAGATCTGTGATTGAGTTATTGGACAACAGCAGGAAGTCATTGTGTAATGGGTGATAGCGAGCGATGGGGGCCGATAGCAATCTGTTTAGCAGCATAGGGTGTGGAGAGGAATGTAGGAGGAGGTGTCTGCTTTCTGCGGTGGGTGACTCTTTTGTTAGCCAATGTGCATGGTAGTCTTTGTGTGTACGGTTTGATTTGATTTATCACATGTATATGCTGGTGCACATTTGACTGTTGTAGAACCACAGAAGAATGCCAGGTTTCAAACCGAGCCAAGAATGTTAGTCGGTTTGTTCATTGTTCATTTAGCTTAAAGGTGCACTATGTAACTTTTCTAGAGGAGACTTCGCCACCTGCTGGTATCCATGGAAGTGTTACTGCTTTGCCTGGAATGTTCCACAGTATGCTATTGACTATCTTGCATTTATTCAGTTACAGATGTTGTATTGCACCTTGAAAAACAACATTCTGAGCAGATCTGACTTGTAATTTGGCTTGTTGGTGTCACCTGCTTGTCTCCAAAGAGATAAGTTTAGTGCCATACTGAGAAACATTCCAGGTGAAGCAATAGCATCTCTATGAAGACAAGCAGGTGGCATACCCTTCACAAGAAAAGTTACATAGTGCATGTTTAAAACTAAAACCCTATTAGTTTTGCCTAGGGTCCCCTGGTGAATTGTAACGATTACGAACGTTATCCGTGTTTCTAGTCTCATGTGAATCATCCATGTCTGTAAAAATGTCTGCAGAATTACAGTAGGTAAAATTTGGGGGAATTTTTACAAACTCAGAGCTCCTCAAGGAATTCTTGTCCCGTATGAACGCTCATGTCTGTAAATTGGCATGTTTTCCGTCTGTGCACTGAAGCATATAGTGATTGAAAATGTCTTTATGGCCCATTTTAGGTCCAGATACAAACTAAATTAATAATATTAATTCGCCACAGACCATACTGTGATCTAGTTTTTGTTTTTTCTACAGTTAAAAAGTAAAAAACATAAAACAAACTGCGGTGGCAACCAAGAACCAGCAGCATGGGGCCTCTATGGAAAAGTTTGGGTGCCTTTGGTGCAAAGTTTGTAAAGTTTGGATGGTGAGGCCGTATAGCGTGAACGGATTAAAAGAGAGAAAATTCAGCTGTTTTACCAAGAAATCTGTGGAAAGAAAGAAATTGTGTGGATGTCATTCAGATTGACGATCAGAACAGTGTCTGACACTACAGTGCAGATGCATTCTGCTAAAAACAAACTTCAAATAAAAGCAATGTTGGCAACATCATGAATTAAAAGGTTCTTGCCTTGTTTCGGTGTTCATCAGTCGGCCATTTCCAGAATAATGTCTGAAAAACCGGTAATTTACTGACATTGCTTATCCGGTATGAATACGCACAACACAGACATCATGGGGTAATTTCAATTTTACAGATGTACCTAAGTAAAATTAACCCAATGTGAACAGGGCTTAAGACTATATCTTGACTCCAATCACCTATAATATGACCATTTACTTTTACTCTGCACGTGCTCCTCGGAAACATTCAATAACATTACCAGACTAAATGACTAAATGTTCCTCCATCATGGCTGTCGCTCCTCAAATATAGCGCCTTTCTCCCAAAGACAGCCCTTGTATGCCTCTTCACCTTTGTTTTATATTCTTACTTTTTCAATGATCCAGGCTTGTGTTTCAAATTTGTTGTTATTATTTCAATTAGACCAGAATTTAGGCGGAACAGCAGCTATACACACAAGCTTCTTCCCAATTTTGCCAAGATTATCGAAGTATGTTGACGGGTAAATCAAGAACTCTTCTCATTTTTTTCTTTGCCAATACTGATCAGTCCTGCTCCACCGTCCACTCACGTATGAACAAAGTCTAGTTCAGATGCAGCACTGTCTACACACATGCTCTATTTCTCAAGGCAATTGCGTAACAGTGTCTTAAATATAAATTCGTTCTCTGCATTTTGCCTATGTGTGCTGGGTTTCCTTTTTCTGTCTAAGCATACCTATTAGTGCCTATAATTAAATGATGAGGAATAGGTGGGTGGATGGAACAGGAGGCAGACAGAGAAGGGGGCGGCTGGAAAGCGTGATTTAATTTGGTTATGATCTAATTTGCTTTGATTAAAAATGTATGCAAATTCCTCTTAACATAAGGGATCGGTGAGGAGAGGCGACACCTTCTCTGCACTCCCGCTGTTCTACCCCCCTCCCTCCTGTCTCATTCCAGGCTGTGGTTAAAAAGTTGGAGAAGCCACTTGCATTGGCACACGGGGGGCTGTTTTTGCACCTCATATATTTTGGCTGGTGTTATGTGCAGCCTGGCTCCTGGTGAGAGTTCAGAGTATTTGAGTTTGTTTGTTTGTTTGACCTGACCCCGGACTGCAGAGGGCGCTGTGTAGGAGTGACTTTGCCAAGCTGTCTCCCAGAGGTCCGTCCTGTCTGCAAGGTCACCCTGTTCAACACCAGTTACTCACTTTTATGGGGTTATATTCTCGGGTCTCTTTGTCCTTAGTGTTTGCGTCCACACTCTAGAGTTTACTCCATACTGATGTGACTTCACAGTTCTGTTTTTCAGAGGTAGAATATGCAAGTCAACACACCCAACACACACAGCCTTAATGTTGTCACTTTTATGTATGCTTTGGTGATGCAATGCAAATGGATTGGCCTGTTTTAATGACGGGTTAATATTGAGATAATAATCCAATGACCATTCTGATACGAATATCGCTTTTGAGTAGAAGTTCCATCATCCCTGCTCTTCACCTGCTTGAGTCACAAATAGTGGTTTGTTTATACTAGATTCAGGTACACTTAGCCTTTAAATTTCTAATAAACAAATATATATTTCAAGTAGTAGTAGTTATTTTATACTTTGCCATAATTAAATATTTGGCCATGTATCCACAGCTTTTTGACAGGATTGATTCAGTACTTGAGGCTGGGCAACGCTATATTGGAGAAATGTGGGTACTACATAAGGAACAGTTTTCGCCCCTTGTCTTTATCTGCAGCCCCATAATGTAAACTCAATTCAAGTGTTCTTTCCCCTCCATTATTTTGTTATTTCAGCTTCTTGCTACCAGTGTCCTCTGCCATCTTCACTGTTGCAGCAGAACCATCACCTCCTTCACACTCAACACCAACTATGCCTGAGCCTTTCATTGCATCACCAATGTCTCTACCTGTGGGTGTTTATCCAATCAGAAAACAATTCATAACACCTCGCTAATGTGTCTCTTTCATTCTCTCCTAGTTTAAATTCCGACACTTCTGGCGCTACTTCTCCAACTGCCCAGTGTCAAGCACCTGCCAAAACCAATGCTGTACATAATGTATAGTCCGACATAATGATCTCCCTCAGTCCAGCGTCCAGAAACTGCAGCCAGCCTGTTTATGCCTGCATGGCCTGTCCCGGTATAGTGTATGTATGTGTGTTTACTGCCACTTCCTATTGTGCCATTGTGTTTGTGATTTTATTCTATTGTATCTGTTTAGGGAGCAGGCCATCCCGGTAACTGCATCTATTTGCATCGGGCCTGGAGTATTCGTGTCACTCTCAATTTCTTCCCCGCTCTGCACTCCCTCTCAACCTGTCACCGCCGCTGCTGCAACTTTGGTGTAATGAACCCTGCCTCGCCTCCCCAACTCTTTCCTGTCCATTTTCGATCTTTTGTTCCGGCTAGAAAGGCATCCAGGGATTTAGATCTTTAAAGGCGCTAAACCTGATTTTTAAAAGAGAACTAGTTCATTTGAAATGGTTTGCAGTAAAAAAAAAGCTATTTCTCACTTTCCAGTGCATTCAAAGCATTTTAACTATTCATCGCAACGAGTTTATAAGTGCTTTTCACAACTTTCAGAGACAGCGGAGTTCATGGTAATGATAAAAACAGCGGGCATGCTAACAGCGCACTTCCCGATTCTTGGACGATAAAACACTTTGTAATTAGATGCAGGCAGCACACAGCGACCTCATTTTGACCTTGGCTGGGATCCGGAACACACACTTCTTCAATATGAAAATGTGAGTCTGGTCACTGGTGCCATCCAATCCGGGACACACATTGTTCGTCTGTATCGGAAAAAGTAAAGGGAACAAATCAGGGGGCTGAAAAACATCAGATTTATGCAGAATAAATGAGCGAAACAGTAAAATCTGTTAATCTGAGGTAAGATCAATTTTATTTTATTTGTAAATGATAGTGACGAGAGCCTTTGTCTCATTTGCCACTAAAAAAAACAAATCTGATTGCACGATCACTTTTGGCCGGGCTTAAGATCCAACAGAGGAAGTGAGGACCAGACTGATATCAATCTGTATAAAAAATACAAAAAGATATCATTCTGGATTTGCCAGGCAAATTTTGCCCTAAGATCTGCTTGTTAATATATCTGTACTGGGGCAAAACAAATTTTGTTCAACTACACAGACAAAATTTGATACAGGCACTGAAACTGGAGTTTGACTGCTTTTTTAGCCCGTTTTCTAAGAATGAAACAAATTCAGTTTTGAGTTGTCGTGCCAGCTTGAGTTCAGAGTCCAGCAGTTAGCCAGCAGGTCGGCCATACTGAGTCACTTAGCCCGAGAGCTCCAAGTGACTAATCAGCCTTTTGGCAGAGCACAGTCATGTCAGCGGAGTGACCAGTTAGCCGCTCGAGATCTGTTAGTTTAGACAAGTGGCAAGGCCGTGAGTCAGCCATGCCCAGCCGCAGTGGGAGCTTACTAAAGTGGCATTTGACTTGTTTTAGTTTAACATGGATTTCAGATATTATGACACAGGTAGTTCTGATGGTGGTGGATCTTTTGGTGCAAAGGCAAAATCTATTAAACTGGTAATTGTAGAAAAAAACACACAAGTTTGGAAAAAATATTAAATAAGGACAGAATTCCTTATATTCATCAAATAATTGATTAGGGTTACCTTAAAAATACTGTCACTAGTTCTGCCATTAGCCTTTCTGACCACCAGTCACTCACTCACATATTGTCTTGCCTAAGGACACAATAAAAGCATGCACAAGTGAATCAAACTTACAACCTTTTGGGTTTGTGCTTGAAAACTCTTACCATTAAGTCAGAGCAGCCGTTAGCAAACTTACATACCAACCATCAATCAGATGGTATATAACAAGACTGGTCCTGCTAGGAAAAATATGCATGTATAGCTGAATTGGCCGCGATCAATGTATGCAAGCACAAGCAGTTGTCAATCTTGCTGCGTTCACACTGTAATCAAATGGCAATCATCAGTGAATACCACCGTGTCTTGCCTCATGCCCAAAGCATACTCTCTGCTACACTCCAGCACCTCTCCCAGAGGGATAAGAGGCAGAAAATGAATGAATATATTAGCCCATTGCAGCTGATCAGGTAAATAACTCACAAATAACTTGCATGGAGGCATATTTTGACGCATGCAATCAAAGCTGTACATAAAAAAGTGCAGTTCCACCACACTTTCAATTTGGCGAGTTAGGTTGAAATAGCTGACCTCAAATTATGTCAATCGTCACGGAATCTATTATAAAGGAAGTTGGGAATGTGAGGTATTAGAAGGAAAATTTGTGTTACCCGTAATCACTTGTCTCTAAATTGACCTACTGCAAGAGTCAGCACCAATTCAGGCCCTGCAAACTTTACATTGGTTGGCAGGTCAAACTGTTTTGTAAAAGAATTGCACATGTATTCAAAGATAAATAGTTGTACAAAGCATATTAATTTTTGTTATGGGGTCAGTTACCATTGCCAAGTCAATAATGTGTGAGTAATAAGTAATAAAAGTAACATCTAGGGTAGGGTTTTTCATTTTACTATGTATATTATCCCTGTATTAAAATGTGTCCTTAGTATTTGACCTATCCTTCGTTGCTGCTTGGGCAACCATTCATGTTCAGAAGGAAACCGCAATGGGAACCCATCTATAGATCTTGAGGTAGGACCTTGTTCACAGTATCTATGTGGTCGATTCACCTTCTCACCGTCTTTAAAAATGTCAATATTTTCTTCTTCATCTACATTTTGGCAACATCTCACGCAAATTCTCTGATGCTTGTGAGCGAGCGGGCCAGTCAGTGGGTATGTGAACCACTCATGCAGCCAGTGAAGTCAGTCTGCTCTCTTACATAAGCGCGAGACAGATGCTGAATCATCCCCTGCCCAGAGGCTCCATGCACACACACACACACACACACCCCTCTGCCCCCACCCCCCATACCTCTGCTGTGGCCCTGCATGTGCCCCTCACACAGACCGGCCTCTCATGTCATGCACTATTTCACATCACAGTCACTCCTCATGGCTCTCCTATAGGACTCCAGAGGGAACACGCACGGATGACAGACCAGGGAAGTAGAGTGAGAAGTGAGATGACGAGCGAAAGACAGACACTCAAAAGATTCGCAGACACTTTTGAAGACTGAAATCTTCCCTGAATGCAATTTAGCAGCGTTTTCGTGTCGCAACTTTGAAGACGAAGACGTGTTTGATGTCTGGTTTGGTGGTTAATATTCTATCTGGCTCTAGCTCTTCTATCTTTGTGTAGTTGCCAGATTAGCTGCCTCATCACCTCCTTTTAACCTTTCTTACTACTATTTTAACTATTTGAATATTCCCTGGAACAGACTAACAAAAAACTTGGAAGCCAGCCTCGTCATTGACCTCTCCAGCCAACACCACTCACCACACCACTCACACATAATTTATAGGTGAGTCAAGTGTATTGCCCAAGGACACAATGAGAGTATGCACTAGTTGGAGCTGGGATTGAACCGCCAACCTGATGTCTGATTTGTTGACTACTATTTCCAACTCTGACTACCTGTCTAGCTACTGCCTCGTCTCTTTTTGCATTTGTTCATAACTATTTCAACAATGTTCTGGAGCTGACCAAATATACAAGGTACACAAAGCATCTTGCCCAAGGACACAAAATAAGAGTATGCCCTGGTTGGAGTTGCATGGGTTTGAACTGACAACCTAGTTTGTTGGTGTGTCTTATTGCCTCTTACTTTCCGTCCTTGTATACTTTACTTGATTAACTACTGCGTCACCTCCTTTTGTCTATCACAACTTTCCGAATGATGTTTTTTTCCGAACTTGCTCGTCTTATCGTTTATTTATTGAAAGTGGGGGAACAGTCCTATTTGCCTGGCTGTCGCTGCAAAAATTCTTGATGGAGCGATGACAACCTCTTCTCCCCTCTTCCCCTGTCTCATCTCCACATTTCCGTCTTTCCCTCTTCCAATCTCGCCTCAGCATGGGTGATTCATTGTCTCCCCGGCACAACACAGGGGCCGCGCCTCGGTCCATATCGCCACCATGCTTATTTGTAGGAACGCCGGGATTTCATAAATGTATTTCCACACTTCCTATTCCAAAAGCAACTAACACTTTCTCTCTCTCTCTTTCTCTCTCTCTCTCTGTCTCTCATTCTCTTTCTTTCCATCCCTCGCTCGCTCATCAGAAGAATGTAAGAATAGAACAGGGGAAGCCCTCTCACCTCTCCCTGCACGCTGGCTAATTAGCATATTCATGAGCGGTACATAAATTATACATGAGATCCGGAGGGGGAAAGCAGAAGCTAGAAGAATGAGAAGCACGCACACACACACACACACACAAATAAATAGGCATCTCGACGGGCACATCCTTACTTTCTCCTTCCTTTCAGTCACACTACACAGACGCTGAGCTACAGACAGGTAATTGGTGAGA
>KN484984.1:27655-56089 GCA_000787095.1 Periophthalmodon schlosseri
GAGACAGCATCCACATATATTGAAAAGGGAAAGAAGTGGAAGTCACTCCAAGTCAAGCTGAAAATGTGGCACCAAGCTAAGGGTGGCTGCGTTTTCATTCATTCTCTATATAGTCTTGTGAGAGAATTAAGAGATTTAGGGCTGTCTTGGCCTGCAGGTAATCTGATGGTTCTCTGGTTAAAGGTAAGAGGACAATGCAATGTTGGTATAGCCTGTATTTAAGAACAACAAGTAACTAATTAGCTTGTGACTATATATGACATAACCTGTTGAAGTTAAAACCTTCAGCGAAAGATGGGAATGAAACGAATTTTGGTAAAGTTGGGTTGAGGCCCTTTGAATTGGTTAATGTTAAAAGAGACATATTTTATTTTTATTTTTATTTTTTTTATTTATTTATTTTGAGCACACTTAATGCACATTTCACTTTTTTTTTTTTTAATTTAAACTCAAAAAAGAGTGGGAAGAAGAAAACTTATTAAATACCACCTCTATCTTCCATTAGGACATAAATTAAATGCTTTGTTTAGGCTTCTATTATGTAAAGTCAACTTTTATGAGCTTTTAACCATGCAATCGTAGCATACTGAAAGTTGTGTTTTGATTATTAATCCTGCAATGTCCTGAACTCGAGGCTTGAATGATCAGAAAATTTCCATTTTCACTTACCCCCTGTCTCCGCCCACTGCTCGGTCCTACGAGTCATACGTGAAGGTTTCGAAATTGTCCCGTGACAATTTCTGACAATAAAAACAAACAGTACATGAAAAATCTGCTGCTTTTGTCTGTTACTATAAAATATATGTCTTCTTTTAGGCTAAATCATTTTGAAAACCATACTTGGTGCCACTCTTCATTCAAGAACGATATACCACCAGGAAAAACGTATGCAGAAATGGAGAGAACATGCAACTTAAACACAGAAAGGTATCATACAGTCCAGGAATTGAACACAGGACGTTCTTGGTGTGAGTCTTGTCCAGTGTACCACAGTGGCCAGCCTAGCTTTGCAGAATGTTTTGTAAAGTACATTAGGGCATTAGCAGCTTTTTTATTGTTGACAAACTGAATCTACAGTAAGTAAAAGGAGGAGTGCTAAAATATGGACAAAATAACCTTCTTGACCCATTCATAATAGCAGTGTTAAATCATATTAATGTTGCATCTCTTACTTGGAGTTTTTGGAGCCAAACTCTGACTCAGCCTCTACATGACTGTGCATCTTCATCATCATCACCATCCATCATATTTACATTCTCTGCTGAGGAACAAGTTCAATAGGATTAAAGATGACAAGAAGCTGGAAAGATTTCAACACAGGGTAAGTGAACTTTAAGAATGAAGAGTGGAATCAATTTTTTTTTCCTTTTTTAGATTCATTACTGTTCCCAGGTTGTGTGAGAACAGTAATGAATCTAATCATTTCATTATAGAAGCCATTATACATAACAATATTCCTTAAATTATAACTGTTAAAGGCTCTGTACCCTGATTTTTTTCCCATGTATTTGAGGAAAATTTGTCTTGTCCCAGTGCAGATTTTTGTATAAGCAGCTCTTGAGGTCGAAATAGGTCACCTGTGTACTGTCTGCACATAATTATAAAGCGTTTATTGTCCGATAATCAGGAAGTGCGCGGTTAGCATGATAGGTGTTGTTAGCTTTATTGTGAAGCACAGTCTGGTCTGTGGAAGTTGTGAAAAGCACTTATAACCTCATCGCCATGAATAATTAGCATGTTCGGAATGCAAAAGGTAAGTGAGGAGTAACTTTGGACCACTACAAATTTTAAAGAGGGGGTATTATGCAAACTCTTGTTTTTTTTAGCTTTCTACCATGTTATATAAAACCTCTTCAGGCATGTTTTTGAACAATGTTATGTCATCCATGCATGTTTCACTAATTTTGCAATCTCTCCCAGGTACTATTCGAACCTTCCTAGCTGTAAAATTCTGTTCACTGCTCATCGCACAAGTCTACGTCACCCATGCTTCCACATGGCAATTCTCCATAAATATACAAAAGCATGATACAAAACTGTACACAGCAACCTGACAAACCTGATGCGATGTGCATTAATTTCACATCTCTGATTGTGTTGTGATAGTGCTCTGAAGGGGGAGTGACTTAATGCAGGGAGCAAAGGTAGCATGGTGATCTAAATATGTTATGTGTCAGCACTTAATACCCCATAGAAGTACAATACCCACTCTTAAAAACATGAAAAGCAGAACTAGTTCATTTTAAAGACAGTAAAAATCAACTGCAGCACCTTTAAACCTGATTTAAGTTAAGTTATATAGAACTTATCTGACAATTTTCAAAAGTCAACACATTTTTTGTTTGTACAGCTCGGAAAACTCTCCTCTCTTTTCTAAATCATAAATCAAGATCTTGATCAGAACCGAACTGAACAGAACTAATACTGTAAGGCTAATAATAATAATAAAAACATTAAAAAAGAAACAAAAACAAAATATTCACAAAAAACTTTTGCTAGATCTCGACCAAACCTGCATGATTCCTTTAAAGTTGATACGCTGACCATGAGAGAGAATAAGGAACCTCCTAGAAAGACCAGCCTCTATCAAAGAAATGTGAATCAGGAATGTTCTGGCTGTGTGGTGAAAGTTCTAACCAATTTGCTCCATATGACCAAAATCAGTCCAAGCCTTCTACTGAAATACATTGCAATACTTTCACATCAAGTCATAATCTGAACAAAAACACGCGCTCTGCACAACCCAGCGGCTCTTATAGAACATAATTAATTACCAACATCAATAATGCATATTAGATTATGCATTTGCTTTTTAAATCCATCTTCATAAATTCACATGCACACCACAAACAAGCAAGCAGCAGTCTAAGTGGTAGGAAGCACATTATGGCACACTTACCAACCGCTAGTTTCTTTCTACATGTTTTGAAATGATATAGAGCACATGTTTACTTTTTTAAAACCTAAGTAAACAAATTATTCTGTATATTCATCTGCGCTAACGTCAAACAAACGTGACAGTCGATATGGTTACGCAACACTTTTAATTCCCTTGATTTGCGTGGCTAAAACTGGGATTATCAGCTACTATGTACAGCTGTAGCGTTCCAATCCGTATGGTCCTCTTATAGGCAGCGGTACATTGGATGATGAAAGCTATGTTCGTTAGAGTGATTTAAGTGTGCCGCTAAACATGACAGTACGGTAAAAGCGTGTGATGTTACAGCTAAAAGGTTCACCCCTCTGGCTTGCATAATTATTTGTCCTTTTTTTTTCCTTTTTTTGTAGCCTGGAGATAGGTAGAGCAGATCCGGCTATACGTCAAACTGCTTAAGACAATTAACGAATTCTGGGTGGTTTGGTGCTAATTGAAACACAAGGGATGTAGAGATTAGCCTCCATGGTGGGTATGGAATATTCATGAGAATGTTGCAAGGACTTCTTCATCCAAGTTCTCCAGTGAAGGCCCCAGAGAGTCAGGCTTCCCCACATTCACCACATTCCTAGATCCATGAAATTTTCCACAAAAAGAACAGAACGATGGCCTGGTTTATACCTGAATGCATGTCGTTTTTAATGATCATGTGATGTTTTTAATTAGTGTTGGCCGAGCTTGTGGCCTGAAAATGGATGGTTACATGATATTATTGAGCTATTATTGAAGAATTGTGCTTACATTTGTACTTTGCTTTTGCTGGAAATAGTATGTTTTTGAAAGGTTTGAGAGGTTTTCAAAGGTTTTCAAGATTTTTCAAATTGTTTCTACATTTTTACTGTAATGTACTCGTTAAAGTAAGAGGTGGGTAGTTTACTGTACATATACTTGAGTACTTTTTTAATAAAACTGTACTTCAGTCCGTAGTTTTCAGACTCCATACTTTCACTCCTACTTAAGTAATATATTTACAGTGTAACAGTACTCTTACTTGTTTTGGTTACTCTTCCCACTGTGAGTAAGTGTACATGTGATAAAACTTGCTAACAATATTTCAAGATTTTGTTTTTTTTGTTTTTTCTCTCATTTTGAGTTCTATCTTTAAAGTACCAGATGTGTGCATTGTTTGAAGTTTATGTAATTGGAAGGACAAAACATAAAACTATAAATCAGATATTTTGCCCAGACAGATACTCAGGTACTATAACTTTTACTTCAGTAGTTTCCCCAATTCTATTTCACTCTAATTTCTTAAATGGCTACTCTGTACTTCTACTTAAGTGATATTATTATGACGTAACGGTACTCTTACTAGAGTATTTTTTGGCTAAGTACCCACTAGTATCATTTAGGAATAGTTAGAAATCTAAAACATTATTTTGCTGTCATCTACATTGATTGATTGCAGTATTCCAAATTTTATCTCAAATTTCCCATATCCCATTTAGATTCCCATATCAAACAGTGCACAATAGGACTGGTATTGTCTGTTAATGAATGCATTTATTTATTTAGATTTTTTTGTTCTATTAATACAAATAATTATATAACTAATTCACAAAACTATTTAGATTAATACTTGACTTAAGACATTAACACTGACCTACATGATGAGGCTAATAATAAACTATGTATAAATTCAAAAACTAACCCTCGATAGCAAAGTTCATGTTATTGTTAATATAGTTCTTTAATAATGCAGTGAACTCTGCCTATTTAGTGCACATTTCCATGCATTTCCATTTAAGATTTTTTGCTGCTAAATATTCACATCTCCCTTTGCTCTCATATAGGGTTAATAATGTCATCAGACTTGATTTGTTTTGAAGCCTTCCTTATCTTGTTCCATTGTTATGTTGCGCTGGTCCAATCACATTAGTTATAAGTGAGTTTATGAGTGATTACCAGCATTACTTAAGTACTCCTCTCTGAAGTATTCTTTAATTCATTTGTCCACAGAGGCCAATGTACCCTGCTCCCTCTTCTAAATATGAATAAATAATTTTCCAATATTGCACTCTGGTTTGGGAGTGTGCATGCCAGCGTTTTCCAGTGCGTTCTAGCCGTGGGTTCCCTTGGTGCGGGTGGCAGCAGCTAATATCAGATTAGGTATGTAAATTGGCAGAGTGGCTGGCTCTCATTATCACTAATAAGACTATAGCCTGCCTCTCTGCACCCTCGTCAACTGGAGGAGACGGAGATGAGCCTCTTCCTGAAAGTAAATCAGCTCTGAATGGGTCACATCTGCACCACTGGAGTCAGAACTCTCTCAAGTGTAGAGTTCAACAGATTTTAAACTGCGTTCACTCATACTATCAAAATTGGGATGGACTAAATGACTAAATCAGGGCTAGAACAGGGTCAAACCAAGTCTACATCAGTACTAATCCAGGTTCCAATCTGGACCAAACCAGGACAAAAGTGAATGCAGCCAAACTAGAGCAAAGAGGCAAATTATATCTTCTAAAACTTGCTCTTGGCATTTTCTGAAGATTTCTTTGGTCTGTGGACTGAGATAGCATAGTGTGAAATTGGGGCAAGGAGTGGGTAGAGATTTTCAGCAAATTGTTGGGAATCAATGTCTCAATGCAGTTTGGCACAGAGTCTAGCAAATGTGCGGCTACAAACCCCTTGTTCACAGTGCAGCATGGCTCATGACACAGTTCAGGATAATAAAGTATTTGGTGGCAAATGTATTGAGTGAAATAGTTCCTTGGACTACGGTCAGAGGTTCAATCCCAGCTTCAGCTAGTAGTAACTGTTCTTGTGTACTCGGACAAAACAACTGACCCGCCTTGCCCATGTATGAATGTGGTGTGCGTGAGTGATGGTGTGGTGGTGTTTAGACGGTTGACGTTTGCTGCCTTGCTTCTGTCAGTTTACCCCAGGGTGGCTATGGCTACAGTAGTATAGAGCTCACCACTACCAGGTGTGGAGAATCAGAATGAGAATAAGTTTTATTGCCATTGTCAGTGAACAAAATTCTAGCGATCCAAGAAATGTTGTTGGACTGTATATAGGTCCCATGATATTGGCTCTGCTGATACCCTGGTCGGGCCTTTAATTTGATGTAATAGGACTATTCACTGGCTGATGTAGGCCTATAGGAGCTTTAGGAACTATAGGAACTTTAGGCCTATTGGACTTTTATTTATACAAAGCTGTTCAGTAGTTACTTGCAGGATAAATAAGTTACATAACACAATTGATTAATTTTATAATAAGTTTAATGTGTTTTTAGGGAAAAATCCCATTGCCAGTGAAGTATAAAAAATAAGATAAAAAATAGACTTTGATATACAAATACAAAATATACAGTATGGGCAGGAAAACAGTGCAAGTAGGTTAATTACAGTTGTTTGAAGTGACAGTAACTGGTGTTATAAAGTGAGAGGTGTTATAGATGACAGGTGTTATAAAGTTGTCATGAGTGCAACGGCAGAGAGGGAGAAACTGTTCTTGTAGTAAGAGGTTCTGGTCCGAATGGACCATAGCTTCCTGCCGGAGGGGAGTGAATGAATAATACAATGTACAACATCTGAGTGTCCAAAAAAAACTGTACAAATCAAATACATTCAAGTCTTCTCTCCCAAAGTTCTCGTAAATAAAGCAAATAACAACTCAACAAAATATAATTACACACTTAACACATATGAATAAATGTGGATTTGTGACTTCAGTGACAACCTAAACACACTTACACAACTTACTTCTGTTTTCTCTCCCTGCTTGTCTGTCGAAACAATTTGCTTTACCAAGGACATTATAGTGTCCTTTTCACCAGGGACAGAAAAGTGAATTGAGAACAAATTTTAAGACAATCCCTGACCTTAAAATACAATATGTGTTCTAGGCATTAACAAGTGCAACAAGATAAACAGTACTATTCCTCCAGCTTTAAAAATATATTGCAGATATCTGAAGTTTTAGCTCTGACTATATGTAACCGAGCATGGGGCTGGGGACCCACAAAATATACTTTTATCCTTATCCTTATTACAGGAGACACACAGATAAGAAAGCAGGTGGTGGTAAGGGAGAGGCATAGTCAAAATAAAGTTTAACTTCATTTTAACCAGGATTTTAAAATTTCCCTTATTGTAAAAATAAATTAAGGGTGCACTGCAAATAATTTCAGCAGCTGAATTTTGACACAGCTAAAATATAGTAATGATGAACCCAAATAAAACAGCAGTGGCTATCCAATAAATCTACAGTAACAAATTACAATTAGTCCCCTAAACATAAAGCAAAAGTAACCAAATACAGTAATAATGCAGACAGCAAGTTACCCCTTTATTAATAGATGCCTTGATCAATGCTGAGGCTCTGCACCAAACTCAGAGGTGAATGGTCTACTGCAGCTCCAAGGGCAGCCAGTGTCACTCCGGGCTACACTGCCTCTGACAGCAAATGAACAATGTTTATATTATGTACAATGAAAACATGGCAGCGGGGTTCCTTTACCACTGCGAGCAGGGGCAGCAGCGCAGAGTTTACCTGGTAGGATGGCAGCTGAATCCTACTCATTTATAGTACGTTTAAATAGTTTGGGATGTGGAAGGAGACCCTGAGGTGTGAGAGCCAGGTACACTACGGTAGCTGGGGAGGGGCAAATGCAACCTGCTACATTCCTGAATTAGCGTCCCAACATTTTGTTAAATCCAAACTCTGTACAAAAGAGGTACAAGATTGCAGGTTCCTACTACTTTCTCTCCGTCCCTGGTGAGGGTTACCTCGATTTGATTAGTTTCCAAGCTTTGTGTCTGGTGCTACCCGGTCTCCCCTTGCCCTTCTGGCCCTCGGGCTACCTGGGTTGGTGGTCTGTTGTTACCCCTGGGACTTCATCCA
Organism: Periophthalmodon schlosseri; assembly: GCA_000787095.1. Lineage (NCBI taxonomy): Eukaryota > Metazoa > Chordata > Actinopteri > Gobiiformes > Gobiidae > Periophthalmodon > Periophthalmodon schlosseri. Next base: position 35,442 of record KN484984.1, read on the forward strand.
GACCTAGCAGGCCCAGGTGCATGCTGTTGCTGTGGGATGTCCATGGGTTGGGCAGGACTTGAAGATGAGAAAAAACTGTGTAGTCATCCTCCATTACTGCACCTCAGCCCCCTCTTATAACAATCACTAATCATCCCAACCTTACCTGGCCAGTAAAATGACTACTTGATCAGTTCAGTGGTGCGCTTTACACCATGAGGATCATAACACCTCCTTCTTCAGGGCTTCTAGGAGACTCTGGGCCTTGCGTCCATAACAGCTTGGCTCCACCAGCATGTGACGTCAGAGGTTGGAGTTCAGGAAGGAGGGACGAAGCACATAGCACCAATTTTAGAGGAGGGTTTGTGACCAATAAACCCGATACTCATATACATTACATATATAACACATAAAAACATTCAGTACACTATTTGTTCATATTTGATCTCGCATTACCAAAGCCTTTAGCTCTCTCCATAATATTCTGTATCATTTAGTCCAGTGCACCGTATCTTTCCCCTCGTGTCTGCGTTGACCCTCTGAGTTGCCACACTCATTCAGTAATTACATTGGAGCCATTATTCGCGGCTGACATTTCCGTACAGTTAATCATGTCCATTTTTGCCATCAGCAGAGGTCAGAGTGTGCAAGAGAATGGAAGGGAGTCAATGTGATAGATAATGTAGGGAGGGGGGAGAGGGGTAAAAAGTGTGTAATCCGCTGCACATTGGAGGCATACCATTAAAGTCGTATGTGAGCGAAGTTGCATCATTAGTGTTTTTGCATTCTATATTTACATCTGGAATGTATTCAAGTGAAATATACTGGTGAATATACATTTTTGAACAGTTAATGATGAGGTGCTGTTCAAAGCCAAAAAATGAAATAAAGGTTAACTGTAAGCTTTTTTCCCAAAGTGTCAGATTTAGACTTCGTCTTTTGCTATGGATCAGTCAACTGGACAAATCATTGTAGGAGTGAAGACGTTTCGCTGCTCATCCAAGCTGCTTCTTCAGTTCTGGTCAGATTGCGGGTGGACACTGCTTTAAATCTATCTGAAGGGAGGAGCTAACTAACTATTGACTCCAGTTTCAGGCTGAAACTGGAGACAATAGCTGTTTACAGTTTCAGTGTTGCCAGCTCCTCCCTTTCAGCAAATATTTAAAAAAATTTAAAGACTGGGCTGTTCTAATACATAGAGGAAGACTGTTTCAGAGTCTGAGACCAGCTACAGCAAAAGTCCCCTCTAGTTTTTAGCCAGGACCTTGGAACATCCAAAATCATCTCGTCTGCTGATCTCAACATTCTACTGGGAACATGGACAGACAGAAGCTCAGAGAGAGAGGAAGGAACCAACCCATGGAGACATTTAAAAACCATCACCAGAATCTTAAAGTCAAGTCAGGTCACCAAATACCAAACAGTACTTACTATGAGTTCAAAACAAAACTGAATAAATAAATAAAGCAAAACTGAATAAATAAAAAATAAATAAAACAATAAATAAATATCCAGAATCTACTTTGAAAGTCATAAATTTAAACAAAATCATGATAATGAAAAAAGTAGCAAAATGGCAAAAAATTGCAAAATTGTTGAAAGTTAAATTATATAACAAAAACTAACTATTGCAAGGGGCCCCTATACTCATAACCTTGAGCTCCCAAATTGCTAAAACCACCACTGATTGTGAATTACAAACAGAACCGTAAATTGTAAATTATAACTTAAAGAAATCTATTTCAAACCACCATCACCCATAACGTCACCTTTTGAAACCAATTTATGCAAATAAAGATACGTTTAAATAAAGAGGTCACTACAAACTGGTTTGAAATGTGCCTTAATCGTAAATGCATTCTTATATAGAGTGTTTTGTCCTCTAACCAGACAGTCTGTTATGTCCTCGGGCGACACACTTCACCTTGACTCCATATGTGGTACTTATGTCAATACTTGGATGAATGATGAGTGTCCAAGTAGGAAAAAAAATGAAATTCAACATTTAATTTTGTTTTTGCTCTATGATTCCAGCTCCTCTTGTGCATTGAAAATGTGTCCAATTTGCTAGCCCTATTTTCCCTCTTCAGAATAAATACAAAGCAAATATTTTCCCTCTATTTTTTCATCAAAAGTACATCAAATCTTTGCACGCATTTCCTAGAACCATTTTAATATTTACTTCATGAAGACTTTACTTACTTTCAGATGAATGCCCAGAGCAGTGATCCTTTGGCCCCACCTCTCTGCCCTGGTCTAACCCCTCACACGTGTCTGTCTGTGCGCATCCAAACCAATGTGGCTGGCGTCTGCTGTCTCCCCATGCACGGCCAGCCCGCTCCTCCATTTTATATTCCCTTTAATGACCTATAAAGGGACTGTTACTTTTAAAATAAACCATAAAGCAAGGGTCATAAAACAGGAGTGCGGAGCTGGGCACAGGCCAAGCTCTGAGAGAAGTGTCTGCGTATGTCCGTGCTGTTGTGTAAGCGACGTGCTAAGGGTAGAAATAGAAGAACGCCCGTCAGTAAAAATGATAAAGCTACATGTGCTAAGTGGTGACCTTACTTCACATATAGAGAGCAATGGTGGGGGAATGGGTCGAAGGCCAAAGATTTTTCAAAATAAAGCCTATTACAGAAGAAGAGGAAATGTATATGATCTGTCTTGGACATAATGGATAATGTTCCCTTTACATAAGATGAATGTAAAATCCAATCCACTGCATTCACTGAAAAAACATTACAGGTATTGGCCCAGATGCTTACCATTACATATATAGCATAAATCCACAATGTTGTAAGACTGTTGAAATAGATATTATGCTATTGCCAATACTGTTATATCTCCACTCAAATATTCTGGGATATGTAATGTTGATCATTTCAGGGCAACAAATCAATCATTCTCATTTGATTGTAAATGCTGTGAATAAAAGTTATTGTAATGTGGGGCTGTATAAATTCCAGTAGGAGTAGAGATTGAAAATACCGACTTCTGTCAGCACAGGCTCTACATGGGGATGTGTACTTTGCCCCCTGCTCTTCACCCTGTACACCAACTGCTCCGCCTCCACGACTTTGTAACGCTGATCAAGTTTGCGGACGGCGCCACTCTCATGAGGCTCATCTCGGACGCCGATGAGTTTGCCTACAGGAGGGAGGTGGACCGACTGGTGATCTGGTGCAGTGGCAACAACCTGGAGCTCAATATCCAAAAGACAGGGTCATGGACTTCAGCAATGTTACTGCCCCCCTGCCCTCCCTCGCCCTGACCGGCACCTTCATTACCACCGTGGACTCTTTCTGCTTTTTTGGCACCACCGTCACTTATTTTTTTATTTTATTTTATCATAGCTTGTTTAATGTTGTACCAGCACGCATAAGTTCCTAGTTTGTGAATTTTGTTCACTGACAATGGCAATATAACGTATTCTGATGTTGATTCTTAAAGATACAAACTACAAACATTACTTGCTTGCCAATGGCCAATCTTGTTAGTTCTTGGAAGCTAAGTAAGGCCCGGCCTGGTTAGTACTTGGATGGGAGACTGTTGGGAATACCAGAGTGGGGCAGTAGTGGAAACTGTTGTTGTATCTTTAGACAATACATATCACCCACATTGCCTATTGTTCAGGATATCCATTTGGAGTTTGCGATTAATCAACCAGAACCAGGACATTTCATGAACCATATTCTAAGATGATACTTTTACTCTGCTTAGTGACTTTACTTCACCCACAGAAGGACTATAATATGTTTGTACGTCTAAGGTCTTCTCTCATTGTAGTGGTGGAACAGTCTGGAGAAGAAAGGTTAGGGGGGCTTCAGCAATGCTCTGTACAATGACAAAAAATCCCTTTACTTCACCTCCTATCAAGGCCCTTTATATTCTCCCAGCTCTGCAATAAGCTTATACTGGGAGTGCTTATGCTGCCGGGGATACGAATAAGGCAGGTTCAACCAAGCACTACTGACAGTAATATATGGCTCTTAATAGGTGCGTGCTGGCGATATCAGCAGGAGGCGTAATTTCCGTAATGCTTGTGACAGAGAGGGAGAAAAAACTTTAGGAAACAGTAAGCGGCTGTCGGAGAAGAAAGCTCTTTTGCACCGTGCATATTTACATCTTAGTTAGAGGAATGTGTGGGTGCCCTGTCTCCCTGCGTGTGCGATTCCGACATAAAAAAGGCAAGAGGAGAAGAAGGGGGAAAGAAAATAATTGCTCGTTTTAGCAAGAGTGTAACGTCAGAAAAATGTGTGTTGCCGTATGCAGGGCTTCAAACGCGAACGCCGGCGAAGAACAGAGAGCAAATCTTAGCACGCTGCGTTTAGGACATCAAACAGGCAGCATTTTCGACGCACGGGGGGGAGAGAGGTTGGAAGGGCTGAGGTGCCATTGGAGGTAGGAGTGGGGGGACTGCATTTTTAATACATGAGGAGATAGTTAGATGATAAGGCACAAGGTGAAATGGTAGTAGAAGCATGTCCTACTGGAGATGCTGATGGATAATTGAGATAGACGTGGATGCACTCAAACTTTTTATACCATGGCACCTATGAAAAGATTTGGCTTCTTGAGTATCACTAGATCAAAAACCAATAGGACTGTTTCAGGTAAAGATTTGTGCTACACTAAAATAAGACTACATATTTGCTATAGTGTACAATTTTTGACATTTTGATTTAATAAGGCTAATGTCTTTGTTATAAAAAGGTCTTTTTGTATGTGTTTTAAGTTGAATAGTTGAATAATCATTGCAGCCCTAGTGTGTAAAATTGGCAATATATTTAGAAAAAACTAGAACTGCAGAGCTCCTCGTGTATTACCTAAAGGGGCTTGTGTACCATTAGTTGTACACATACCTCAGTTTAGGAAACACTACTAATACCATGGAGCTATGCTCGAATGTAAGTATGGTACTATTCTTCTACAACTAATAATACCACTACTAATTCTGCTATTATGACAAGTACCACATTTAATGACAGTGAGTCATTTTTCCCTCTGTTGCATGTTTGTTGTGCAAAAATGTTATGAATATAGATGTAGTAATGATCATAATGCAATCAAAGGCAGTAGGGCTTTGGAAAGTGGTGATAGTAGGAATAAAGTTAAAAGTATTTTAGTAGCTCTTACAGCAGTATGTCATCATCTGTTTGCAGCCGTGTTCATAATGAGGAGAGTAATCCTGCTTTCCACACAACTGACAGCCAATTTGTCAACTCATTTTGCTGTCACTTTGAACATGAATTTAATGAATGAATTATTTTAATGAATTACTCTCACTTTCAAACACAGAAGTGGCCAAACTTTTAAAAGTGCCAATCACATAGTTGTTTTGAGAAGTTTTATTATATCTGCTTTGAATAGTGAATGATGAAGGTCTGTATATAGGAGGAGGATCTTATCTGAAGACTGATGCAATTATGGCAACTGAACCCTATGGGAAGCCACGTTATATCAACTTGTATTAGAAGTTTATGGCTCCACCAATTCCTTGTTGTTCATGTAAAGTAATAAAAAAAAAAAAAAAAACCAATAACTCTGATACCTTGTATAATGGAATAAGCATTATTTTGGGCATTTTCCATTTTATTGGGTATTTTGCTTATATGGCAGGGACACAATAATATGAAAGCAAAAAAACTTATGTAATGTCTTGGACACTCAGGTGAAGAGAGGAGCAGAGGTGTCAACCAATCACCACCTGGTGGTGAGTCGGGTCTGCTGGTGAAGGAGGAAGCCAGAAAGACTTGGCAGACCCAAGCGCATCATGAGGGTCTGTTGGAGGAAGATGCCGTCAAGCTGAAGAAGGAGTCCTATCGAGCCTTGTTGGCTTGGGAGACTCCTGAGGCAGCTGACAAGTACAGGTGGGCCAAGCGTGCCACAGCTCTGAGGTGGTTGCAAGCTCCTCGGTGGCAAGGCACCGGGGGTGGATGAGACCCATCCTGAGTACTTAAGGCGCTGGATGTTGTGAGGCTGTTTTGGCTGACACACCTTTGCAACATCGCACGGTGGTTGGGGACAGTGCCACTGGACTGGCAGAATGGGGTGGTGGTCCCTCTGTTTAAGAAGGGGGAGGGGGTGTTCCAACTACAGGGGAATCACACTCCTCAGCTTCACCGGTAAGGTCTATTCCAGGGTATTAGAGAGTATAGAGCTGTTCCACTGCTCTTCCTGAATCCAAGGTTCAACTACCCGTCTGATTCTCCTCTCCATCGGGTGCTCGAGGGTTCATGGGAATTTACCCAACCAGTCCACATGGGCTTTGTGGCTCTAGAGAAGGCATTTGACTTTTTTTTTGACATTTGTCCCTCCTTTGGGGGTGCTCCAGCAGTATGAGGTCCAGGGACCTTTACTAAGGGCTATCCAGTCCCTCTATGACCGGAGCAGGAACTATTCGCATTGCCAGCAGTAAGTCAGACCTGTTCCCAGTGCATGTTTGACTCCGCCAGGGCTGTTCTTTGTCACCAGTTCTGTTGAATGTATTTATGAACAGAATTTCTAGGTGCAGTCAAGGGCCGGAGGGAGTCTGGTTTGGGGATTGCAGGATCTCTGCTGTTTGCACATGATGTTGTCTTGATGGCTTCATCAAGCCAGGACTTGCAACATGCACTGGGGCTGTTTGCAGCCGAGTGTGAAGTGGCTGAGGTGAAAATCGGCTTCTCCAAATCCAAGGTCATGGTTCTCAACTGGAAAAAGGTGGCTTGCCCTCTCCAGTTGGGTGGAGAGTCCCTGCCTCAAGTGGAGGAGTTCACGTATCTTTTGAAATAATGTTTGAAAAAGTACTAGTATTTACATACTTTGCCAATTAAGAAACTCTGGGTGCCACACATTCATTTGGCAAAAAATCTATATTGTTTTAATATCAAAGCATGTCAATTAGCTGCTGTGATTGGCTAAACCTGCTGAGACTTCCTCCTTTTCCCAAATGAGCCATTCCAGACTGATAATGGGTAGAACTCAATTCCGAGTGCTACACATAACAATCTGACGTTAGCAATCAGGATGAGAAATAGTTATATGGATCATTTTAATTGTGTTATTCAAGTTGATCAACCTATTTAGGTATTATCTGTCAAATGCATACATGTATATTCAGTGGACTAGACACAACAAAACAAACATTGTCAAAAAGTGACAAGGGTCTTGGGTGTTGCTCTGTGCTGCTCTGACACCCTTCTTCTATTTCTGCTCCTCATGTGGCTATGCTGTTGGTCAACACTTTGACATTCATTGTCAACAACTTTTGGGAAGCTGTATTTGAGAGGAGCAGACATCTGGACACAAAAGTTACACACAAAGCTACTGTGAGTCACTGTCATGCATATGTGAGTAATGGCACTGTCATGGGTTTTCCCTGTTTAAGGCACATAGTTGTCCAATAGCAGTAGAAGCTACTTCCAGCAACTTAGCCATGGTTTTCACATTGTAAAGCAAATGTGGAAATGATGTAAATATGTATTAATTGCTAACACATAACTTATTTAGATTACCATGTTACCTTTTATTGGTTTGGAAATATAAGTTTTGGTTAGCAATTAATACATATTTACATTACCATGTTACCTTTTATTGGTTTGGAAATGCTATATTCGCTACAACGCATTCACAATGAAATTGCATCTGGTGAAGGTGAATGGACTTTAAAAACAGAGAGGAGTACTTCTGAAATACAACAAGATGACCTGTTATGGATTAAGAAACAACATTACAACGTGGTTAATTGCTAAGTTTTGCATAATATAGAGCATTTAAGGTCATCTTCGTATATACGTATAGCCACTCAAACAATTATCAAAATAGGAAGAAATTACCTTTTCACTCTGCACATAATTTATCGCAGCATCTTTAATGTACCAGAGCATTCCTTATTCCTTGCTCCTGTGGCGGATTTGCACTTGTACGGATGCATTAACATTATTTGACATTGACATTTGTAAATGCTCCCGCTCATCACTCAAAATGATGGAAAGTGGAAAAATGTTTTTACGTTTGTCCTTCACAGTGAACCCACGTCAGAGCGCGACCTGTTGTGAGGAATGCTAACAATACTCGCATTATTTACTGTACCGAATGCACAGGCAGATGATGCATGATTTCTCCCTCGACCCAAGAACAAAAAACAAAGACACACCTTGACTTTTGAAACACATTTGGTCTGTTAATTTATTTCCTTCTTCAGATTTCTGATGACCTTTTTATAGCCATCATGACATGTTATTAGGAACACAATGTTCTCTAATATGCAGACATAGCACGTATAGTTACAGACAGAATGGTGATAAAAGTGCTCTAAAGAGTAAGTTATGTTAATGACACAACTCTTCAAAAATGCATGCTGCCTGTGCATAGTTTGGACTGTATCTAAACGGTTACAGTTCAAGCTATGTGTAAATAAAATGATATATTTAAAGGCTCTGTATCCGACTGTTCCCATGTATTTGCACAAAATTTGCCCCAGTACAGATATATTGTCATAGATAACAATATTGACTTATTGTCTGAAAATAGAGAACTGCGTGTTAGCATGCTAGTTGTTGTTAGCTTTACTGTCATGGCAAAACTCCACTCCACTGAATAACTAGGATGCTCAGAATGCATTTGGTAAGTGAGGAATAACATTGGAAGGCTGCAAACGGTTTAAAACAAACCAATTCTGTTTTTTTTAATATTTTAAGACAGTAAAAATCAGGTACAGCATGCCTTTAACATCAGTCAATAAGATGATGGTCCAATCTATATCAAATTCAGACAATCATTTTGCATAAAGAATACTGTATGTTTAAAAACTTATTTCTGCAAGCAAGAGAAGACATTTATATGTATTTAATTTAACCTTCAGTTATTCACAGTGGAATCATTGGCAGAATACACAATAATTGCTGATAAAAATTGACCAGGCTATATCAAACACGACAATTATTTAAAACAGTTACAATGAAAACAAATGTGTTGATCGGTTAACGTTTTAATACATTTTCCATGTGGGTTGTATGCATAAACTGTATATGGAAGTGGACTAAGGGAGTGTGACGTCACCCATAGCGTTCGGCTCCAGTTGAAAGAAGCTCATCGAGGCCAGAGCAGTTATAGGGGCCAATTTTCCAAATCTGGAATTCTGACCTCAAGTATGATAGTAACCAAAGAGCCAATCCAGAGCGACGCCTATGAAGGTAACGCCCATTCCCGCCCGCACCACTGGTTTAGCACAGAGTGGCACTTAGCAACAGGTTTGATTGACAGCGTTGCTAACGCTTGTGGGAGTGACCTCGGGGAAAGAAGGCGCCTGATTCGTCTGTTATTAATGTTCATGTCTTGATTTACGGAAACAATTGCAAAATAAACATACCAGGATCATGTAGAGCGGGTTAATACGAACATTTTAAGACCAAAATGACAAGGCTCACTGCAGCAGTGACCAGAGTGTGACCAGAGAGTGACCATTTTTCAGGCGCCAGAGTCAATGGAGCCGGAATTGCGCCCATAATCACTTCCTATTTGGAATGCAGCGGCTAGCAGATTAGCTACGCCCATTTATATATACAGTCTATGGTTGTATGCATTTAGCTTCAATTTGCTAACTGCTATTGATTTATGAATGTCCAAGATGTTGACCTGTGTAACCTCACCCCTCACAAAACTGTATGACGCTGTCTACCATTTTCCATTGCTGACCATTGGGAATTCATGAATTTTGTTTCACTGTTTGATTTTGGGACTGTTTATCTATTTGATGAAATCATTTTGTTAAGCCACGCGAGACCACTGTTTTGATAGCCTCTGCAAAGTAATGGAATTGAATGTGACCCATCTCCAAACTCATAGCAGCAGTGTGCTTTCAACTAGCTCCATAAAACAAAGTCATGTTGTTGTCAGCTTATAATGCTCACCGTGACACTTTGTTTACTACCTTGGCTCTAAATGCATTCTAAACGTGCAGAGATGCAAAGCCTTTCCTCTGGGTGGTTACTTGAGGCAGCAGTCTTTTATTTCATAAAGCAGCTTCAGATTGGCAGCCTGACAAGCTACAATAAAGTGCTCTTTGATCCTTCTCGCCGCCAAAGCGTGCACTCCGCTTCACTCTTGTCTGCAACTTAACTTGTAACTCTTATATTACAAAGGTTTCTCAGCTCCAATCACCCTTTCAAACGTCACATCTCCTCCAGTCTGTTCTGTCCTTGCCTTATCCTCCTTTTCTCCATTCTTCTTCTTCAAACTCGTCCGTCTCCTCTCTTCCACTTCTCCTCTGCTCCTTCTTTTTCTCTCGTGCACTCCTTTTGTCCTTGATTACCTAGTAGTGAGCTCCTGGCTGTGCCTTCCACTGCCACTGGGTAATGGACTATTTGCATGCAAATGGCAGTGCCTGGAAAGATTAGACAGGGTGGATGGGATGGTGAAGGAAGCGCTCGTAAGGAGCAGACACACTTTTATTAGAGGAGTGAAGGTGAAAAAGAAAAGCTTGGAATAGGATGGAACGATGCAAGTGTGACTGCGTTTTATGGGTCTGATAATTGCCATTATCAGGAGATCTTCGTCACGTCGGTGTGTCTCAGAAAGTGAGGCGTGCGAAGGGTTTTAGAATAAAATGTGATGAAAATGTGAAAAAGGCAAATTGATGAAAAATAGTTTTGATGATTGTGCAAAATGGTTGGTGTGCTTATTTGTCTCACACCGAGAATCTTCTGCAAATTTCAATGACCTTGTAGTGGTTAAAATAGATAGTGTTGCCAAGAGTATTGATACTCATATGGTAATTGATACTAAAACCAGTACTGAAACTAGATACAAATTTAAACAAAAAAGAGGCTCTTGATCTATATCAGAACTAGTATAAGACCACATGGCAATATAAAAAATAACTTATTATGTGCTGAAGTGGGCTCTGGCCCTACAGATTTGAACTTTATCCGCAAATGGATGCGCATTAGTCCAGGACACAATTTGCAGCCTGCCTGTCCATGGGAGTGGACCTTTCCTTCACTGTGGTTCTCCTCCAGGTTTCTCTTTTTCCAACTGGTATTGGAGTATTTATCTAGCCTTTTTCCTTAATACCCCAATCAAGTTGGAAATTCTAGTATTGAACAACAATAAAAGTAGATAAGCAATCTGAAATCAAATAAAGTACTATCTTTATTATTATTCATTATACAAGCTCAAATTCTTCTTTGTAACTTCTTTGTAAATTGTAACTTCTCATTTCAACATCTTACTATACAGTACAGCAGAAGTAAAATTTTAATATTTTACTTTATAACAGTTATTATGAATTATTTCTTTTTGTGATTCCTATTAACTCACCTTGGCCAGTCTTTTAGTGGTTTTGATTTAACCAGCCTAATCTCAATCTCATGTGTATAAAGAGAACTAGCCTAACACAAAGGCCAAATCACATTCACTGCAACACATAATATTTGATTAATAAAGCGATAGTTGAAAACGGTGGACATTCTATATCACTGGCCCTGGACCCTTATAATCTGCTGATGGCAATGATATAAAGAGCTAAACAACAATCACTGAATAGAGATGGCTTTGAATGAATGCCCTGCAATGCCATTATAATTCAAGTCTGCACTGAGCATCTCTCATCTCTTCTCTGTACTAGCTTTGTATACTGACTTTGGGAAAAAAAATAGAACAACTTGCAACACATTTCACATGTCCAAAGCCAAGGTGGAAAAATCAGTAATCGGAATTTCAACCTGAACAGCATTTAGGAAAGTACAAAAGAGTCTGCTTATTTAAGGTACATTGTGTAACTTTTTGTATAGGGTCCACCAAGCCATACTATGTCTCCAATGCCACTGCTTTGACCGGAATCTTCCAAACAGGGAGTGGACCCTCCACCTAAAAAGTTACACAGTGCATCTTTAATATTTCTAATGATGGTCCAGAGAAGAAAAGTCATGTTTTTGTGTCTATGTGAACTATGTGAATATTGTACGCGTCAGTGTATTCTGTTTTAAGGTGTTCCAAATTGATTGAAGAGTTTGTGCTTTAGCAAATATATAGAGCCATTTACCTCTGAACCAGTGTTGAATGTGTTTGAGTCGCTGCAAGATGCCCTGGCAGAGGTCTGTGCTCTCTACTTCCTCATACAGGCCTGTAGAAAACCTTTTTGTGATGTGTCATTTCCGCAGTTAATTTAAAATGTACTAATTGCTTTTTGATGTATTACCGTATACTGCACTAATTTGAATTAGCATAATACACCGTTAATTACAAGCTACGTTCGTTAGCAGCCGATCTCCACATTTTTCACACTGCGCCTCGCTATCAAAGACTCCAAAACTTTCTGCCTTCGTATTTGCATGTTTATGTGCTGCTAACTAGCTCGGCTGCAAACTTGTGGAAGATAGGGCACTGCGGCATCTTCTATTTCTGAAAAATTAAAGCTAGAGACCAAAGGTTTTTTGTCTAGAGAGAGCAGCCCTCCCTCCCCTCTCCAACGCCTCTTCCCCTCCCACCCTCCCTCCCCCTTCTCCTGCCGACTCCTCCAAATAAATAATAATTTTTGATTACAGTAATCAGGCCCATTAATAATGCAAAGTCTGTGATGATGCAGAGGAGATGAAAGATGTCTCTTCTCAACCTTTCTATGTTAGGAGCAAAGGGAGCTGGCTGCTAGCTAGCCACACACACTTGAATGTTCAAACACAGGATCTCACCCACACTAGTGTTCAGCTGCCCAGGCTCCAAAACAAACGCAAATACTAAGATACATTTCTGGGGGGTTTTTGTCCAATTGTCCATGGCAAAAAAAATCCTTTATTTTATGCTTATGGTTTATAATATTGCACAAGTCATAGTCATAATATGTTTCTCAAACGTTTAGCGACATTATGATTGTTCACAATGGAATAACATGGTAGGCAAATGAGAAGGTATATACAAGAACTGTCGATCAAAGTATACAATACAAAAAGGTGATAAAGCCTGAAAAACTTTAGGTATTTGTCCTTCTGAAATCGCGATGGCATGTAATCAATTCATCGTTTTTGGTTTCCTATTTGTGCCATTTTTAGTATTTTTAAAAGAAAATATTGAATTTACTCCCAATAAAATGACAACTATTTTCCAATGTTCAAAATTTTAACATTCTGTAATTTCATAGGTAACAAAGCAATTGTGTCCCAGCAAAGCCCCTTCAATTTATTTTGCAGAGTTTGAATGTACCATTTGAATAAGTTGGACCAAGCTGTGTACAATGTCATGAATGCATTTTGAAGGTCACTGAACTGTGTTTTGTTCGAGTCGCTGTGTAGCTATTCTTCTTCTAGATTTTGGTTTAATTGTCACCAAGTTTTCAGTTGGATTTTTTCACTTTTCTAAAAAACTTCAATGGAGACGTTTGACATTTAAAAATGACTTCCAGATGACAGTCGAAATGTCTCAATATCAAAAACAGTATGGTGAGGGAAGCACTTTAAACCTGCTTGTCTCTATGGGAATGTTGTAGCCTTATACTGGAATGTTCCATGGCACCACCGGACCAAGTTACAGGTCAGATCTGTGGAGAGGCGACGCCACGCACAGTAACAATGCATGTTTTTAACAGGTTGCCTATTTTAAGCAATAAAAAAACACCTGTAGTTGAATAAATGCAAGATAGTTTAGTTTAATGCCATATTGGTCAAATTTTTTTTTATATAGCGCTTTTCCACCTTCAAGGCACTCATCAAGGAACCACTCACCCATTCATACACCAGTGTACACAGTGAAGATGAGGTGGGTTAGGGTTAGTGTCTTGCTCAAAGACACAACTACAGCCTTCATCTGTGGGAGCTGGAATCGCACCGCCAACCTGTGAGTCAGCGGATCTGACCGCTCTCCCAAAGATGTTTATGTCGAGAGCGGGATCCGAACCGCCAACCTTCGGATCAGTGGGCAAACGTTCTACCAACTGAATGTTATTACTTTACTTGGAATTTTCAGGGCAACAGTAATTGAGTCGAACATGTGGTATACCCCCCATCAGAAATATAAAAAAAAAACAAAAAACATAACATCCCTGTAGTCGATTGCCAATAGTAAATTAAAGTATTTCTTAGGTTATTCTTGGATCCTTAGCATGTGCGTAGCCTACCTGATAACCACTTTAGCTCCCAGCCATTGCGTACACAAGACCCCACAGGCCTAGATGTATTTACTGTGGACTCTTCTACGAAATGGCTTCTCATCATCGCATTGTTCTCTCTCCCTTATATGTGCACCTGCCTTTCAAACCCCGTCTGATTGCCAACACATTACATAGCTCACCTCATCTCGCCCTCACCCAACCAACCCCTCCCGTCCCCGCACCTCTGCCTCTCCTCCGCTCTCCTCTCCTCGGGGGTGAGTTGGCTGTGAACCAGCAGTGGGGGAGAATACATAAAGAGCTATTGTGGCTGTTGTCGTTAATCAGAGCCGTATGCTTTCTGACAGCACCGTGCGAGGAGGGAAGCCTGTCTCTCCGATGCCATGGTCCTATACTCTCTCTCTCTCTTTCCCCCCTCTCCATTAGCTCGCACCAGCCAGCCAGACGGTCTCCAGTTACCGCACGGCTCAACGTAATGGCACCCAATATCGAAGCAGGCTACGTGAGGGCAAGCCGTGGGAGAGACACGTAGCACAAGGGTGGTATGGTTTGTATACGTGCATTGCAGAGGTTGGCAATGATGATTTGACCTGGTATTTCGTGGTATTTTTTTTATTTGGGTTTTTATTGCCTGTTCTCATTACAGGTGTCTTGACATAGCAAAAAAAAAAAGAGAGAGAGAGAGAGAGAGAGAGAGAGAAAAAAAACAGAAAAATTGTGCATTCTTTTTGGCAGTTATACATAGAAAATAACAATTGCTAGGGACAACATGCCAATAAAACTATACTTTGGAATATTAGCCTAAAGGTGCAATGCTTAACTTTTCTCCACGAAGATGTCATCGCTTTACCTAGAATGATCCGCAGCTTGGCTTTAAACAGGTGACTCATCAGGCGAAGTTACAGCTCAGATCTGTGGAGACGTGACGCTGCTCACAGTAAGAATTCATGTTTGAGCAATAGAAACACATACACTGAAATAAACATTCCAGGCAAATTAATAACATAATTTTCACAGAACTCCTTAAAAGGTCTAGATTTTCTCTGTGACTATAGCATTATTATTTTAACTTTAACAGTAGATCACATTGTTTGATCTAAGATTGTGGAATTCAACACAAAGCATTTAAGATTGTACTACATATGTACAACACACATGCTCCAACTGAATATTTGTTCTGAGTTTGAGTCAAGTCACTTTTGTTCTGACCTATATAATAACACTTAAAATGTTCCAGATATTATTGTATTGTCTGCATCTGCTCCCGGCCTTCTGCTGGACACATGGCTGATAACTACATCACAGCATATCCACTGGACCCATGTCAAAGCCCTTGCTCTCCTCCAGGTGAAAGCTGCCAACATCTGGATGGCACATTTCAGGCTCGCAGTCAGGCAGAAAGGGAGGTGCCACCCAGAGTTGTTAGCTATAGCATTAGCACGGGGGGCGGGCTAAGGGGACTAAGGGAGAGCCTGGAGCCTGGAGCCTTGAGCGCCCGCATGCCCTACCAATACACCAGCTTGTGCACTAGCTCATGTCTATCTGTCTATCTGTCCACAAATCAATACTGCCTCATTTTCCATCCAGTGGCCAAACATAGAAAATGCCAAGAGGCTGAGAAGCAGACGACTGGAGCCAATCAGGGCCACAATGGTTCATCAGAGGTGAAAGCACTGTACCGATGCTTATCCATTCAAATGCATTCTTGTCATGCACAAAATCAATATGATATTTGTTCCTGGCGCAGATAAAATTATGTTGCACCATTATTGATTTGATGATTTGACATATAGTGGCAGAGCATTGGGAACTTTGATTAGAGCTCATTATCAACCTAACACACAGACTCCAATATGCTGTGCTACAATTGGAAAAAGTAAGAAGGAATACACTTTACATGAACTTCATTATGAATAGTTTGTAGATTTAATTGAGTGAATGTTGTTCCACCTACACAATTTTGTTTCACAAATTCTTTTGTTCAAATTCTTTTGTTGCATGTTTGGATGCTACAAGAAAAAACATTAGGATATAAAAGTATACAGACTGCAGAGGAGCCAACCGTGACCCACGATGACTAAACACTTAATTTTAGTTATGATTCAGTGACGCTGACCTTTTTCAAAAATAACACTGTAAAACATTACTGTAAAAATACACACATTTTCAACATTACTTAACCGTTTTCATTAAAAACTGTAGATTACTGTACATTATGCCCCTAAAGTCTGGGCAGGACTTATAAGTTTGAATTTATGGTATAGTACAATGTTTATTCTCTTGGAGCCATGTCTTTGTCTCATGACAGAGGAGTCTGAGTTCAGCAGTCTATTTTGACCTAGTCATGCTACATAAGCATCTTCCCTGGATTCATGGGATTTTTGAAGAAAAACAAGGAACCGAAGGTCTCTCACTCATCAAATGTGGCTTTGTCTCTCAATAGCAAAGAGGTAAGTGTAATAACTGACATTATTTGTACAACTGTTTACACTTTCTAAGGTGTTAAAACATTATAGCTAATAACCAACTTTTGCCAATACTTGGTTGGCAGCAATGTATTTTGTCAGACCCTTGTGTTTTCTCATGGAAAGACTCAATAGAAAGACTCTGCATATAAACTGGTAGCTTGCTATGGCTGTCATCATATTTGTTATATTTGTCATATGTTATTGTTGGTTGTATTTATTTCTAAAAGAAGAACAATTCAATTAATGATTATGCTTTTTGTGTTTGTTTTCAGGGGTCCAAAGTCTCATATGTGCTACTAAAGTAAAATATTGTCCTTTTTGTTACACTGTGTTGAATATGGGCTTATTAGTTCATATTGAACTTGTAAGTCAGAGAAAGAGTACAATATGATGTATGGAGTGTTTGCTGTTGTGTACAGTACAGTAACATAGTGACACTATTTAGTCTTTGTCTGTGAGTCATTGGACAGTTGTGACAGCAGAACAATAAATAGTATGTCAGATCCTCTGACCAGTAGTTCATGTCACAGTCTAACATGAGCCTGTGTATTTTAATGTATGTTCAAACATTTACAATGTTTTAACAAACAAATTGTTTACTTTTGCCTATATTTATTGTATAACTTGTACATGGATTAGCATTAGTTAAATAAAACTAACTGTTTCTAAGTTACTGTGTAGGAAAGGGTTTTATTTGGACAAGCACAGTAGCCTTTAATGATAAAGAAGCCGTACATTCATCAACAGTAGTGGGTTGTAAAAATAAAAAAATAATGGTAAAATACTGTACACCTATATATGGTAAGAATTAGTACACTGCATGGTTACAGTAAATATATGGCTTTGTTCAGGCACATTTTGCTCCCTGTTCTTTACCGTATATAAATGCCATTTTTTCTTACAGTGAAAGCCTTACAGCATATACTGAACTACAGTGGGGGTTACCAACCTTATTCACCCCGAGCTTTTACAAAAGGAAAATGGGAACTATAGTTACATCTTGTATTTTGCTATTTGCAGCTACAAGAGACTGTTATTGCCTCTATGGGTCTTGGGCAGTTTGCACAGTGAATTAAAGTTGGGAGAGTTGATGCTCCAACCCAGAGAAAGATAAGGTCAATTTCCTTTTTAACCACATTTTAAAAGGAAATGTATGTAAGATTTAAAATTTCATAAACTTTTATTTCCTCAGGTACAAGGTTAACATGTTCAAATCAAATGCAACTTTTTACTGACAACAATTCTAATGCTGTTTTATTTTTACTACAAAAACACTGGACATGATGTCCCATTTATTTACGTTACAACTTTAGTTTTCAAGACGTTATCCAATCAGAAAGCAGAATGAGCCTCACATTGGGTTGCCAGTTTCAGTGTTTAAATCCTGTTGGTTTAAACCTAAAAGGGTTCTTACTGAATCTACCTAAACCCCAGCACCTGCAGACAATCATGAATTAGTGCTAGTGCAGCCTCTGCAGCTCAGTGAGTGAATTCTGGAAGTTCTGAGCTTTCACATGAGGCATCGCTTGTCCAATATTCTCAGCAACCAAAACGTATAGCATTAGCACAAACCAGATATTTTACTGGTGATAATAATTCCCAATTCTTATACTTGAAAGAACTGTGACAGGATCTAGGGTCTCTTTGTATTCCACTGAAAGATGTAATTTGAATAAAAAATCTATGTTTTTCATGCCTTTCTCATGCTGCACACTGTCCTATGCACTACAATACAGCTGCTGCAGTGACCACACTGAGGTCCCTGTGACTCACTGTGGCCGTGCATACTGATATAGACAACAGCCCCGGGTGCTTACAGTTAGCATGTTTTGAAGCCCGCGGTGATATAACTAATGTATTTATGACATTAGGCCAGTCGTTAGCGCTGGACAATGCTTGACCTCTTGCAGTGCTTACATCATCTGTTGTACCGAAGGCCCTCTCGGAGTTCACACATGGATGAGAGGCTCTCCAGGCACTTCCATGTCAGCACACAAGAGCTGCAGACGGAGAGCTCCAGACTGAACACAAATGATGGAGAGAAGGAGAAGAGGAGAAGAGGAGCGGGCTGGAGACATGTTTCTCAGCAGTTACACTAAAGTCAAGCTAAAACAGAATGAGATGATTTTGTTTTACAGTTTAATTAGTCTAATATTTTATAAACTGTATATGTGGATATATTGTATCAAGAATCAGGGAACAGTACAAACAATAATATGAATTTATCTTGTACACACAATGTAGGAAGCATATGTTTTGCTTATTTGTGATGGTAATAAAAATTATGTTTGAAATCAATGACATGTTATATTTAAAGCAGCACTGCGTAACTTTCTGGAGGAAGCACATCACATGATTTAATGGAAATTGAAAGGCAAAAACATACTTTGGAACATTCTCTGTGTAAATAGATAAGATTTAGGCCATACTGTGAAATATTATAGCCAAAGGAACAACATTTCCATGGAGACACGCAGGAGAAGGCCACTTTCAGGCCAGATAAGAGTCAGGTTTGTGGAGTTGCAAGCTCGCTCACTGTAAAGAGCCATGTTTGTCTACATTTTTCAGTTAAATTAAAACATCCAAAATGAAAAAACAAACAAAAAAACATGCTATTAATGCATGATGATTTGCAAAAAAAAATGTACATGACTTGACATACATACATGGTTTTAATTACATTTCTTAAAAGCTTTTGAAATCAGCATAAGTGATCACAATACTACTGTTACAGTTGGGCTGAACTGAAATAACATATATCACGTTTCAATCCACTGATGTAAGATTCAACATGCTGCTGGATATTTGAAGCCATTTTTACAATAACCAAAGAACCAAGAAGAAGAATGAATCTTGGATTCTATTTGACTCTTTGACTCTCTAAGTTTTAAATTCGCTCTCCCTTCCTATTGAACATGTGAGGATTGGCTCAGAGTTCTTGTGTTCTTGATACAGAGCGATCCGGACGAGACTTCCACTCTCTTTATCCTCCCTTTTCATTGACACAGTGCTTCTCTATGTGACAGCAGCCTCTCCAGCTCTCCTCTCCTGCCTCTCCTCTTCAGTCATGTGACCTGTCAGCTGACGCGGGCTGTGAGGGCAGATGCAGGAGCTACCTCTGCTGTAGGCCAAGCACATGTCAGCACTCTGCTCTCCTCACTCTCATATGTTCTCCCATTTAGCCAACAGGGACAGTCTCAAAGGCTTTTAAAATGTTACATCTCGTCCAGGTTGAAGTCTATATAATGAAAGTGACAGTGGATGTGTGAACAACCTTTTGTAATAGGGCTGAATCGAACATTGAAGCATACCACATCCTTTTATTTACTGCGAGTCTTATTAATGGGTTTTAGTTTATCCGGAATGATAAGAATTCAAAACAAGTTATATCTTAAATGCAACATTTTGAGGACATTCTCCTATTCAAAAGATATCATATTTTCCTTTAAATTGTTAATTGCCATGGCAACGGTATTCATTTATCATCATTCTGGAAAAACTGAATCGCATGAATAAGATTAGATTTAATGATTAATTGTTACTTGCTATGGCAATGGTGCAACTTCTTCATTACTCAAACCAATGGATATGATTGTGAATTATATATTATCACATGTGCCTGCCAGACACTTGATGTTTTGGTGTTTTGGTACAATCTATCCAAATGAGCAGCTACAAAACATTAACTCAACTATTATATGGAAGGTATGAGTGAATGAACAACTTGTAAGCACTTACATGTAATTTACCAAGCTAAAAATGTTTATTCTGAGTATTTCTTACAATGTTCAAATGTGTTTAGTTTTACTGCCATCTGTCCAAGAATATACATTCCTTTGAATTTTAAGGATTTTGTAGTTTCCTTGATTCTGGCCTCTGTAAATTTAGTGTGCTGTTAACAAAAAAAAAAACAACATTTGGAGTATACGAATGAATAGAGGCGAAGTCAGTAAGTAAATGCCCTCTGACCCAATGGTTGCCGGTTCAAACTACTGGATAAGACATTAAACAATAGCCTAGCCACTCTGGAAGGTCATCCAGTGTAAGAACCTGCCTAATTAAAATAGTGCACACGCTTTTTCCTCTTTTTTCATTTTATAAAAAAGGCATTACTCTTT
>KN484984.1:65803-77584 GCA_000787095.1 Periophthalmodon schlosseri
TTCCCTCTGACCTCTGCTCCCTTGTTCCAGCACGCAGCCCGCCGTAGGGACCCAGGCAGCGACAGTGTGCCCAGCTGCATGCCAACTGCGCCCGCGGGCCTGCCCTAACCCAAGCACCCGAGGGAGTAAACAGCATCTCCGGCTCTCCTCTCCCCCGTATAGTGTCCTCCCTCTAAGCATACTCAGACTCCCAAATGTCCTCCCCTCGGCTCCGCTAGTACGTCGTCTTCCTGTTTAATTCTAATGAGGCTATGCATGATTTCAGTTTATGGAATTTTTATTGAGGCAAGTCGTATTTTTACATGCAGGTGTAAAATTGAATTATTGTCTATTGGATGTTATGGTTCATTGTCTTTGACCATCGGTGCACACAGAAGAGTAAACAAGCAGAATATGATTGTGTTCAAAGTACATATAATTGTGAATATATATTTTTGTGCACTCTTGATAACAATATTCAGACAATATATTAACAATATATTAGGAATGTGCTGAAATGGGCTTGCAGTTTTTTTTGGCTGAGGTTAAAGTATTGCACAAATGTTACTTAGTCATTTTTAATATTTTTTTAATTAAAAACAATAAACTTGCTGTTCTAATTTTGAATAGCCCCAAAAAAACAATTGCGATCCCTTTTTTTCCAATATGCACCTTGCTCTGTAGCAAAGTGGTAAGGCATAATTTGGGGGCCTTTAGAGTGTGATGGTTCTCTTTATGTCGAAGTTGTTTCTTCAAAGGGACCTATTTCAACATTCACTGTTTGAGGGGACCAAGTAAAAATAGATTTACATTCGCACATGCATCATCAATAACAAGATTTACTTCTTCTAACTCAAAATAACTGATAAAAACAATAGAGAGGCAGTCACCCTTGTTTTGGGGCCCCTGAGGCTTGTGGGGTCCTGTCCTTACTGTGCCTGTAACCTGAAACAGCCCTGGTGGGACACTCCAAATATAACATTTTGCACAACCTAAAAAAATTATACTCAAAATAAAGAACATGGTTAAAACTGTGGGTCTAGTCATTGATGAATGGGTCAAATGCATAATGGCACAGGAACATGGAAGGTTATTATAGAAGTACAAAAACATCTGTCCAGAGCAAATGGTTACAAAGTATAATTAAAGGTAATGGTAGGCAAAGAAGATTTGTTAAGAAGGTCACAATGTAATAAAATTAATAATGTAATAAAAATGGGGAGCTATAATAAGGATCTAAGACAAGATTAGACATCCATAATCAAGTTAACAGCTACCTTTTACCTTTTGTTCAGTACAGACTGGCAATTCCAGGGACTATGGAGTTTAAAAACACAGTGGAGCACTTTGTGAATTACCACATGACATCACAAGGTGGAACAGAGTATTTTCTGTTTGAGAGAAAACTCAGAGAGAATAAATATGCAGGGTTTGTGTGTTAAATGTGAATGAAACAAAACACAACTCCGGCTGTGTATTTGATGAAGAAACCACATTATAACATAGATCAGAAAAAAGTAACAAAGCAAATGGTTACAAAGCATAATTAAAGGAAATTGTAAGCAAAGAAGATGCGTTAAAAAGGTCACAATGTAATAGAATTGATAATGTAATAAAAATGGGAATCTATAATGAGGATCTAAGATAAGATTAGACATCCACTGTCAACTTTGTGACTTCTTTTTTCTGGTGACTATTTCAATCTGGAAAAAATTAAAATAAATTTTAAAAAATGTACAAAAAAAAAAAAGTACATTGACTTTTGACCCCATTGTGGCCATAATGGATCACCCAAATTACAATAACCCATTTTGAACAGTGCTGCCCCCTGTTGCATGCTATCTCTCTACCTCCTTCTTCACTCCCAAGTGTCCTCTCTTTGTCCTCCATCCTCATCTCCCCATCTTCCTCTCCCCTCCTCTTCCTCCTCCTCTTCTCTGCCAGTCCTCCACACTGACTGACAGGCTCTGAATTGCTCGACGTCTCTACCCAGATAAAACCCATAGAATCCACACACACGCGCGCACACGCACACACACACACACAAACACACATTGAGAATCACTTTTTCTACTGTCATAAACTGAAATCCTGGACCATTGCAACCAACACATTGCACCCACTAGAATGTAGACTGACATTCTCTTTGTCCTAGCCCGCCACCCCCCACCCCATTCCATGATGCCAGCGCGCGGTCACTTTCGCTGGAACACTACTGAGCATCAATCTATGTGTGAGAGGAGAGAGAGAGAGGGCGAGGGGGGAGCGAGAGAGAGAGAGAGAGGGGGAGAGAGAGTGGGCGTGCGACTGGGGCGACAGACAGATCGTGAAAGACAGTAGAGTATGTGTGTGCGTGTTGTGTGTGTGCGTGTCGTGCGTGTCGGAGAGAGGCTCTCAGTGTGCAATGTCAGGCCTGGCTGTGTGAGCTGACACTGATTATAGTCTTCACTGCCTCACTCCCATCACAGGCAACTATAGCCGTGGCCAAAGCCCTATATTTCAAAAAAGTTGCAACACCGAGGATCGAGAATGGCTTTTTGAGTTTTGTGTGTATGTGTGTGTGTGCTATTTGAGTTTAACAACAGGCTTGCTAATAGCTGGAAATTAATGGTGTAATGATGGGGCAATGTTGCAAAGTGGATTCTTTCATACTCTTTGCTCCAATTTACAAATAGGAAATAGGCATGGCTACGATCTACAAGAGCTGTGATTGCATGTAAGTTGAGATTTTAGTCGTTCTTTGATGTTTTGTATCTTGCATCTTCTTTGGCTATAAAGTAATAATAATGCATGTGACTATGTGCTTACTACACACGTAAAAGTTGCTTCACACTTAGCTGAATTGTTCATTTACAGCAAAAGTCACACTCCAGAGGAAAGTTAATTTAGTAGTTAAAGCTGCTGTGGGACACGCTGATAGAATTGGCTGCTCTTTTGCGCCTGTGGTCCCCCTGACTACCCAACACACTTCAATCACACACAACTTGCTATACGGAATGGAATACCCAGTATGATTCTTGTGAATGAGTTTGCATGTTCTGTCCTGTGTCTTGTGGGTTTTCTCCAGGCACCCCATGTTCCCATCAACCCAAAACATGCACTGTAAGTAAAATCTTCCAGCTAAGGTAGTTCTGACCAAGCCAAGATCTGGAGATGGGTCCACTGCTCTGGCTGCAATGAAGTATGGGTCAAATGCATGCAAATTGCCCTATGGGTTAAGTGTACTTTAACATTAACCTTAATAATAAAGTACTTTGATTGACTGCAAACCCAGTGGAAAGAGCCGTGAGCATGGACTGAGTATTGTCGCCTGACCCCTGCTTCATTTTGCTGTTTGTAAGTTGTGCATGCACTGAAAAGTTCATGTGCCAAAGGGTTTATGAGCACTAGGAACAATAGATAGATTTAAAAATCTACTTTTCTTCACGGTTTGAAAATCAGGGAATGCAACTTTATGGCAAAGATTGGTGAAGAGTTATGATCAAGGATACAACAGTGTTCTAGTAGTAGGAATCAAAACAAACCTTTGGTATAGTGAAACTACATGTCTACGCAAATATACAATTTTTAAACAATATTGTCAATCTCGTTATACCTGTATTTACATTTGTTGTTTTGGTATGTATCGTACAACTACAGGTCTCGGGTAGAACTTTCCAGTTTTATAGCTCTTACTAACTGTCTTATCTGACTCAAAAAGCCGACCACTTAGGATTCTCAAGGCTGAATCTGGGGCCTGTATGAGAAGCCATCAGTGCCCTCTCCTCTCCACCTGTCCTCTTACATGACGTACTAAATGTGTGCCCAGTGGACATCTCTCCTGTCTCTGTCATGTGAACCAGACCAGACTGGACGTGGCAATGACTCACCGAGACATATGACACAGACAAGAGAGGTAGTTTGGCTGGCACTCTGCGATAACTGCTGACTGCAACTTGCAACTTGTGTAATGGTTGATCTTTAAAATAGCATCTAGCATTTATATTACATCCATTTTACCTTTGTAGATAAGTACTTAAAGGTCATATATTTTGCAAAATTGACTTTTGTGAGCTTTAAGTCATGTTAAAATGTTGTTACCTCGAGTTGTATTTTGGTTGTATTTTGTTTCATTCACACAACCCTTTATTATTCATTTGTTTGCATCTCCAAAGCTCCAAATGCTCTGTTCCTATAGAGTTTAAAAGCACAGCGGAGCACTTTCTGTATTACCACATGACATCACAAGGCGGAACAGAGTATTTTCCATTTGAGAGAAGAACTCAGCCTAAATATACAGGATTTGGGTGTTAAATGTCTGAATGGCAGAAAAAAACACAAATCCGGTTATGTATTTGATGAAGAAACAACATTATAATACAGATTAGAAATTTTCAGTTTGTTTGATGACATAGTACCTGCTGCAAATATCATACTCTTGCATTAGTACACCTTGTAAAAAATACAAATTACAGAAAGTAGCTTAGCACTGAGTTTCAAAAAATAAATCTATCAATTCACATTATGAACTAAATTCACAATAATAATAAAAAACAGGCTTTGATTACAAAATATTGTTGAATTTGGTGAAGTATTTCATAAATAGCTTCTGTCCACTTTCCTCTCATCAACATTGCATATACTAACACATTGCACAATTTAAATTATACAGTTAAATTAAATATTAAATTTTGGGGGTTCATAATCACCCATTTTTTGTCATTTCATGTTTTAACATTTTTGTACAGCACAGTAGTTTGCATTTTAAAGTGGGACTAAACACCTAAACTCCGCCCACAACCACATTTCAAATAAAAAACTGGGCAGTACCTGGACGACTAAAAAAAAGAAAAGAAAGGAGGGGCGGGGTCTGGACAAATGAGGAACGGTGTGATTGGTTTAAAAAACTATCCACACACTTCAACTCCATCCCTGCAGCCAGGCGTTTGTAATCAGAAACACCTAGCTGTAATCAGGGCAGTTCTGTGTGATGTCATGTAGTACTTGAAACTGCAGTGGCCATTGGAGGCAGCACACACATTTTCTAATACAACTACAGTCACATATGCGCAGTCCGAACTTTCCTGCATCCTCTCTTTTCTGATCCTTTTGTTGTGGATGTCACTTGTGTTGCTCTCGTCTACTCTTTCTTCTCTGTCTTTTTATTGTCAGATCCCTCGCGCACCCTCTTTGAACACAAGTTCCCCAACCCCAGTGTCCTTCTGAGTTCTACCACACCTTCACTCTTTCATAATCTTCAAATAAGATCTGCGATTCATTTCTGTCCTAGTTTTCCCAAATGGATGGACCTCTGTAGCTACATCTACTCCTCAGATGTTGTGGCTGCCCATGTGACCTCCTTCCTTCATTAATCCTACAGAGAGTTCTTTTAGACGACTTGGTGGTTTACATCATAATTCCTGGTCTATTTTCATTTATTGAAACAAAGATATGGAAAAATGCAATTGGTATAAACGGGTGTTGTTGTGATATATTTAAAACTCACTTACAAGACCAAGTAAAAGTAAAAACACACTTCAATACCGATGCAAGAGTGTCTACTAGCTGTTGGTTAGTATCTGGGTATTGATCTGTTTGACGACTGTAGTACAGTACAACCAACACATGTTTGAGTAAACCTACACTTTCACCTGAACCACGCTGATCATTTCAACATTCAAACTACCTTTACCACTCAGCTAGCCAACCTCAAAATGTGTTACTTTGAGCCTGATTTAAACTGGCTTACTCTTCTTCATATATTGTCTATTTGTCTGTTAAAGGTCCACCATGTAACTTTTTTCTGATCGAAGGCTTGCCACCTGCTTGTCTCCATTGAAATTTTATTATATTTATGGACAAGAAGGAAACACCACCAAGTCAAGTTACACATCAGATCTTTGGAGAGGCAGTGTGTTTTAAATGTCCGTGTACACCACCTGCTTGTCTCCATGGAGATGTTACTGCATTGCCTAGAATGTTCCATAGTATGGCAATCTTGCATTTACTCAATTACAAGATTTTTGTTGCTCAAAAACGTGCATCTTACTGTTAGAGGGTAAGATCTCCGCAGGTCAGACCGCACGCAAAATCACCTCCACGGAGACAAGCAGATGGCCCTCCACCAGAAAAAGTTACTTAATGCACCTTTAAAAACAGAAAGAAAATAATGAGCAAGTTTTCTTTATGAAGACTGTATTTTTCTATGCATTTTTGAAACAACTCATAATTGTTAGATATGTTTAGTCTTGCAAAACATTTCAGGCAAAACAATGATATCTCCATGGTGACAGCACTCCCCCGGAAAAGTTACAAAGTCCACCTTTTAGTTCTACATTGTGAAATACCAATGCCATGCTCAAATGCTCAACTAGAATAAAACTGATTTCTAAGATGGAGTGAATCCTGTGTATGCTCTTGTCTAGAGGGTTGCTTAGTTGCAGCTTTAGTAAAATCATGCTAGTATGTAACATTTAGTTAATGCCACTTTTACAGTTGTTTAACAGACTTATTATCACTTGATGGCACTTTTGTTGGCACCATTAAAACCCTAATTTTCTTTTCCGGGATTGCTATTTTGGTATATAATTTAAACCAAATGTAATTTTCACTGCACCAAACCAATTAGCCACAGCTGTAAAGGGTCAGCTTGACGTGTCTGTCTGAACCATATTGCTACGATTAAACTAACCACTCGTACTCATACACTTTTACACCGAATGCAATTGCTAGTTGTTAGCGGTTTCGTGGCCAAGCTTTAGCCACTAGCGTGTGCAGCTCGGGTCAGGTGGACGGTGCGACGTGGAGCAGGGCTAAGCAGAGGTTATGGTTGTCCAGTGACATGGGTAATTGTATGTATGTGTGTGTATGTGTTTTTGAACAGTATAGACTTGTGTGAGGAACAGCAGACACTTGGGAGCCGGAGGAGGGTTGGATATTACAGTGGAGTGGACCACAGAGAGAGGCTAGGACCACAGCCAACAGACAGGCCCCGCTCATAAATCCTTTCCACTCTGACGCCTTCCCCGGTCTCTCTGTCTGTCTCGCTCTCTGTCAATATGGCCTCTCCTGGCATCCTCACTCCAGTTTTTCCCCTTTTTTCTACTGGAGACTGAAATGTTCACTCTCAGCCAAGTGCTTGTATTATGAAGTTTTTCACAAACTCAGGGATTTCAAAATGTTATAAATGGTAAACGCATTAAAGTAAAATGAGCCAAAGGAAATTATGTAGTATGTTTTGTTTAGGTTTTTTTTTTTGGTTTTTTTTTAAATAAGACCATTTATATATTATATAGAATAATTTTTATGTAATAGTATTTTGCTGTACCTTTTGTTGATATTATCCGAAATGTTGCTGCTAACAAAACATTTGTTCCACCTTTGGGTTTTTTTTATTATTTTCTAAATGGAAATAGTTGTGTCAAAGTCAAAGTCTGCCACGTTGCAGTTACAAACTTGTAAGATAACAACAGACAGGACATCTGGCTTAAAAATTATAATGACCAAAAGCATTGTTACGATACATGCTGGTAAACATGCTGGTACAAGCTGAAGAAACATATTTTGAAAGGTTGTGTGAGCTCACTTCTATCTGTTCATTTTAGATTTTTAGGTTGCATATTACATTTGTTGCTTGTCTCCAAGGTGATGTTATCGTTTTCCTTGACATATTCCACAGTATGACATATCTATCAACCAGTTATTTTATTACAGGTATTTTTGTTGCTAAAATACTTTGACAAACATGCATTCTTGTGAGTGGGGCTGCCTCTTCACAGATCTGACCTGTAACTTGACCAGGTGGTGTCAGCTGCTTGTTTCCATAGAGATTTTAATGCCATACTGTGGAACATAGGTAAAGCAATAACATCTCCATGAAGACAACCAGGTGATGGACCCTCCAACAGAAACGTTACATAGTGCGTCTTTAGGAACAAAATTGTACTTATCCCTCTTTTACTCTGCTTTTAGAGACACAGACAATAGTGTTTCTTTGCTAACTCCATTTGCACAAATAAAAGAAAATATGCATCTAGTGATATGCATCTTAGGATCAATAACCTATTCATTACTGTACTGCATGTAACTGAAGACTTACTAATCTCCCCTAGCATCTTGTCTCATTTTATAATAATGTGTATTTTTGGAAGCGCGGACCTGGAGCAGATGGAAGGAGCTGCAGTGACTGGGTAAAAGATGCTAGTCATTATGTGTAATAGAGTTACTTAGCTGCTACAACAGTTTGGTGCACAGAGCTCCATATTTAACCGTGACTCATCAGTGACCTTACAAGACCATTTTACAATCAGCCTTAATCAAACGCTCTTCTTAAAGCCCCACATTCCAAACACTGATAGCAGAGAAAAGGGAGGAATTAACCACTGGGCTAAAAGAGGTGCAGTAGTTTCATTAGCGGGATGGATGCAGATTGTGTTGTGATAGCGTTCTGAAGGGGGAGTGACTTAACGCGGAGAGCAAACCATAAAATAAAAGCAAAGCAAAATAATATTTGAGATTTTTCCCTAGTTTCAATAGTTTGGCAATTTGGGTGAAGTTGGACATGGGCAGCTGATGTGACACAAGTACAGAAACAAGAGCCACAACTCACTCAATGTACACAATAGTTATTCTTTTACAGATATAAATATATGACAACATCCTTATATATTTTTTTCCAACTTTCCTTCACAAAGTATATTTCATTTTTCTTTTAAACATTACATGTCAAAAAAATACATCATTTTGTCTCTTTTGTGTCTAATTTTCATTAAAATTGTCAAGTTCTGTGTGTAGAGGATGAATAAATACATTATATACTTTATGTAGCCAATACCTTATATGTTTACAATAACTCAGCATATATTTGTGGAAGTATAATTCACTTGGAAAAGAAAGTGTTAAAGCTTTTTCTCAGTTCTGATGAGGTTTTGTTTTAATCCACTAACCTCTGCTCCATTTAATATTTGATAACTCTCTAATTAGACCATAATGCATCTTTTGAATTCATTACTGAATAATTAATCATTTCTATCCAATTTGCACTCTAATAAACATAACATATATTCAGATTTAGCCTTGGAAGTCACTCGGAATGAACCTAAAGGTGATTGATAAAACAATTAACTTTTATTCTTACTCTCAATTCGTTAGATGAATTAAACTGGAACAATATAAGAACAATACAATATAATTTATCATAGAAATTGTAAAAAATCAAGCAATGCACAGTATATGGCTTAATTAATAAAAGGTGAATCAGAAGTGAACCAATAGAACACACTTTAGTGCTAGTGAATTGTCATACCAAGTGCCTGTGTTTGCCAAGGGAAAGGTTGGTTTACACTCTGATATGATACGAGCACATGCACATTGGTACTGTAGATCAATCAGATAAAAAAGCAAGTACTTTTTTTTATTTTGAAATCCATTTAAGGATGCACTATTTCACTTTTCTGAAGGAGGTTACGTGTACGCCACCTGCTTGTCTCCATGCATTGCCTAGAATGTTCCGCAGTATGGAAATCAAACTTTGTGTTGCTCAAAAATGTGCGTTCTTACTGTAACAGGGTAAGATCTCCATAGGTCAGACCAAACGCAAAATCATCTCCACGGAGACAAGCACATGGCCCTCCACTAGAAAAAGTTACTTAATGCACCTTTAAAAACAGAAAGAAAATAATGCGCAAGTTATCTTTATGAAGACTTTTTGCCTTACTTCTATCTATCTACTTCCTCTAGACAGTGAATTCTGAACAGGTTTAATTTCTACTGTCAAACTAACTGCGTGGCTCAGTTGCTTGAGTGCATACCCCTGAAACACAAGATCAACCACCCAATTCACTTTAACCATTTTCTTTAGAGATGCAATGCTTTCCGAGTGCAATGGGTTAGCCATAATGCATAACCTCTACACTACCTCTAACTATGTACTTATTTAAAATGTCTTAGTGCAAATAGTTTTAACTCACGGTAGCTTTCTTCATTTTTCATCATGTTGAATTTGTCCGTGTGAGTGAGTGGCAGGAATGGTTTCAATCAAAAGCCTGTAATTATATTGGCGCACTTGTTGTCATTGATGCTGACAACAGACTAGTCCACCTCTCCGCCCGTCCTTCACTACACCGCACGTCTTTGTCTCATTGTCACTCTTGTTCCAATGTGTAAAACCATGACCTATTTCGCCCTCTGGCTGAAGAAAATTTTCGCTAATTTCTTTACAATTAATATTCATCGTCTTTTATTTTATATCCTGTTTGCATGTGAGGAGAAGTGGCATTGGGGAGGACAAAAAATAACCCGACCTTGGCGTAATTCAGTGGTGGTGCGTTCGCTGTCAGTCTGTTTGTTTTCGCATCTTCGGTGTGGTGCATTCAAGTTCTGTCTTTAGTAATGAGTGACCTAAAGAAAGCAGGTACCGGTGAGTCGCCTGGGTCAAAGCTGCAGTGGAAGAAACAATCTGCATTGATGTTTTTATGAAAGAAAAATCAGGCAGCTACTAGCGATGTTCTTTAAAATGGACAAGGACATTTAGATCAAAAGTTTACTCCAGAAAACTCAAAAAAATGGTGTTTGTACATCATGTTGAATGTCTGCTATATGGGATTTGGACTTGGGATCATGTTTACCTCATGTTTAATCTCAAAATTCCAGCTTTGGACCAAGAAAATCGGCAATAAGAAAGCAAAAATGTCCCTGTCATATAAATGTACCCTATATATTTTGACAATTTTGCTAATTTATGAAATATGTCAACAATGTCTCACAACAGTTTGGCAGACACTGTACATTAGTGTTAATAGCGTTTCAGCCTGTGTCTTTTCAATAATTACTGGTAGTACTAAACACAATAGAGTTGCTCCAGCCTGTTTTTATATATTTTTTAAAATCATAACAATAGATACATTTGTCAGTACACATCCGCATCCTAAAGTGAAGGAGCAATGGCTCTACTCAAAGCTCTTCTCTCTCTTACATTTCCCCATTTCTGTGAGCGCACAGCTGGAACACTGGGTTTAATAAAAAGACATATCTGATACAATATAATATATTGATACAATGTTAATGCAGCTCTAGGCTCAAACACAGACCATTATCCCACCCACTCCACCTAGTGGTAAGGCCCTGTAAGGCTCTGAGTAAATGACAGGTGGATTCAACCAATCACAGTGAAGTGTGAACTCTCTGAGGAAGCAGGAGACTTAAGGTAGTTATTAAAGATTGAAATTGTGATGGATTCTAAGAACATAATATGATTTTTTCACATATTGCTTACCTCTACAATTACCACTTTATCCTAAAATCTGTAGACCACCCAGTAGGGCTCAACAAAGTCATGCCTTCTTTTTGTGTACTCTTAAGTTTTAAAAGTCACAAAGGACTTTCTATTACTACAGGCTTCTGTTTGTGTGGTCAAAATATCCTGTCCCTCTTGGTCCAATATGTAAAACACAAATCTGTCCACTGTCTGCTAGAGTAGCATAGAACCAATGACAAGGCTAACCCCAAACTGTGGATCTGGGCTAACGCTGCTAGCTTCATGCCAGGTCAACGGTCAACTTCTCTTCCTCTGTCATCTCGAGAGCTCGGGGCCTGACTAGACTCCCAATAAAGTCTTCATAAACAAGGTCAAAGTGAGAAAGACATTGATAGAGAGAGCGCAAGCGAAAGAACGAGGGAGGAATCTTGAAGGAAAAGACGGCAAAAAGCGAAGGAGGTTTGAGAGACAGAGGGAAAAGGCATGTATTAAAATTCACAGACTTGCAGCGCTTCCTAAATATTTTATTACTTCCAGCTGTTTGATGTTAAGGAGACTCACCAGAGACC
>KN484984.1:77678-91779 GCA_000787095.1 Periophthalmodon schlosseri
ACATGCACACTCTAGTCTCTACCACACTAATAAAAATGGACGCCATCGACACAGCCACATGCGCGTAAACAGCCGACCCTCTCAAAGTCACCCGCAACAACAAAATGGCAGACGCTTAAGAAAACAGTCACATAGAGAAGAATGCAATTACATATAGTTTGAGCACAGCGGGAAGTGAGCAATTACTACATGCATGTTTACAGCCGCGAGCAAGCACCGGGCTAACCACATGCCGAGTCAAGACACTACCTGTACACCAGGAAAGGGCTGCTGCTTATAAAAGATGACACGCAAGTACTGCTGTAAAAGTATGCAAAATATAGACTTAATATTGTCTAAGGTTTGATTTTTATTTGGTTTTATAAGGCCTTTCTATTCCATGAAGTTACCAAACTCTAACTCCTACTACTACGACTACTACTACTACTTATAATTCAACCTCTGTTACAAATACTGTTGAAAATCTATCGAAATACATAATAATATGCTACAATTATATTTCTGTAACCAACTTTTTCCCCATTTTCATTTACAGATTTACAGATATGCAGGTGTTTCTA
Organism: Periophthalmodon schlosseri; assembly: GCA_000787095.1. Taxonomy (NCBI): domain Eukaryota; kingdom Metazoa; phylum Chordata; class Actinopteri; order Gobiiformes; family Gobiidae; genus Periophthalmodon; species Periophthalmodon schlosseri. Next base: position 78,239 of record KN484984.1, read on the forward strand.
TTGCTAAATAATACCTTGAAATACACTGCAGGCTCACCTCACCAGTGACTTGAGTTGTGACTCAGCCTAAAGGCGTCAATGTTTGTCTCCATGGAGATAGATACGTTTAATGCCATACAGTGGAACATTCGTGCCTCAGAAATAAATGTATTAATGGAGACAAGCAGATGATAACAGAAAAGTTACATAGTGCAACATTGTACAAGCACAAAGTTAAATCTGTCAGCCGGACAAAAAGGTTGCTCATCCGCTCTTCAGTTCTGGTCAGATTACTGCTGGACACTGCCTTATATCTATCTGAAAGCAGTGTCCACCAGCAATCTGACCAGAACTGAAGAAGCGGATGAGCAGCAAAACGTCTTCACTCTTACAACCTTTTTGTCCGGTTGACAGATCTAACTTTGTGCTTGTACTATGGGTCAGACCTGGACGACTGAGGGATTACACAGACATAGTGCACTTTTATATTTTGAGATTCATAAAGGCAAGATGGGTCTCGATCCATTTTATATTATTGGTACTTATTCATATAAATAACAGTTGACTTGAGACAGAGTACAGTGTACTCACAATTCCTTCATCAAAAGTATCCAATAGGTTTTAACCTTTTACACTAGGCCACAGTGGCCACAGTGAACAATTGAAGTGTGTTGGTGCATTCACATTTCATACTCTCTCTTGGATAAGTGTGCGTGGTAGTGGGAGTGAGAGAACATGTGTGTGTGATGAGAGCAGTCATTAATTCAGAACAGACTCCTCTTCTCCCTCTGTCAGCCTCTGTCCATCACTCGCTTTCTCTCTCTCCCTCTCTTCCTTTTTCTCTTCCTCTCTGTCTCTCTCTCTTTCTCTCTCTCTGACTGGGTGTGTGTGTGTATGTGTGTAGTGTGTCCCAGCCTGAACCACTATCAGCTCCACTCCTCACTCCTTCAGCTCAGATCAACTGACACTCTTGCTCTTAGTTATTCACTTGATATCTCTATTCCCCGCACCTCTCTGGAAGCATTCAACTGGTGCTATTCTGAAATATTAATTATGGAGAGTGTTTTGTTTTTTCAATAGAGATCACAGAGATAGCTAGGTACTCTTGACCAAATGGCCCTTGACAAGTTGGCCTATCAGTATCAAGAAATAGATCAAATTGAGCAGAATAAGTAAGAAGACATAAGAAGGTCCTGTGGCATAACACAGCCAAAAAAATACACTCATTATTGGTGTTTTTATTGCAGTAAAATATCTCACTGAGAACGGGGTGCCTTTTCACAGACCTGACTTGTAACTTGGCCTAGTGGTGGGCATGCCATCTGCTTGTCTCTATGGAGACTCCACCAACTGAACAAAGCCTGCCATGTTAAAAAAAATAAGTTTAACAATAACCTGGGATATTATGGCAGCTATAAAATCCTACATGTGTATTGCAATATTGCCTTTATACATAAGAGGTAGCACACAAGCAAAAAGTACAAGCAAAAATAACTGGTAAATACTAATAGGTAATATAATGTGTATTGATGTATACAATTCCACAAAGTCATTAGCAATTAAAAGGTAAGGTAGTATCAGCTTTCAGATTGTGGATTATAGCACAGAAACCGTTTAAGATCCATGCTGAATCATTTCTTGCATTTTACTGGCCTAAACCTCACACCTCCACTAGAATTTCCTCCGCTCTCCGTCTTGTGTCTTCTTCTCTGATCCATCTACCCCCCGTGCTCCCTTCCTAGGCCTGTTAATCAGCAGATTGTTAATGAACGCCCGAGTTCAAAGACACAGAAGAAATCTCCAAGCTCCGAGACACATACAAGGAGGAGGAGACTTGGACCAACTGTCTGTTTGTCCAAAAAAAATATATATCTTTAAAAAAAATAAATGTCTGCTCGTCTGCCTCATCTCCCTTCTTCTTCTCCTCAGATGCCAGTCCCTCTCCCAGCTCTCCACACGGACCACAACACAGCGCCTGCTCTTTTGGGCTTCCCTTTCATGTTCCATTAAACGCGCAATGGAAGGAGACAGCCAGAGAGGGCGAGAGAGAGAGATTAATTACATGTTGCTATAATGGAGATTAATTAGTATTATTTAAACATTGACGCTATCAAGTAGTTGACAAGTTTTTTTTCCTTTTTTTTTTTTTTGCCAAGCACACATAGAAGCCCTCACGCTAATGGATAAAATCACGTCTGCTGATGGCAGCCTACAAAGACATTCCATGTTTTTTTCCCATCATACTTTTGCCTCTGCCGCTGTGTCTTCAATACTGTGTGTCTACCCCGCTGGCATCTCAAATTGTTGTTTTCGTGCATATGATTTCATGTTTATTCCTACCTATATTAAGCTTGGCAGGGCTTGCGAGTAATCTTTGTGACATTTGTCTTTTTGCAGTTTTCTCATTACGCAGACAAAGCACAGCGACTATGATAGACAGTGGATATTCAAAGTGGTCAACAAGTGCTGGTGAATCGCAAGCTTTTAGCAGTTTCTTTTGATGGGGTCTAAAACAAATGTAGAATAGATACACAGGGAAGGAGGGATGGAGGGGCTGTAGTGATCAAGATGTCATGGAATCCCACAAGTACTTTAAGTGTAGGGCAGTCCATTTGGTTATCAGTCTGCATAGGATAGAAACAATATATAGATAATGTACTTACTTGTACTTAAAATGAGATCAAATATATCATGAAACTTACCAGAAACATTTAGAAAGAATTGCTACTATGAATGCAATCAGAAATGTGCTTAAAAGGCATGTTTCCATATATTGTACAAGCAGGTCTTGAGGTCAAAATGCTGTGTACTGTCTGTGTCTAATTAGAAAGCATTTTATTGTCCAATAATGAGGAAGTGCTTGTTAGCATGCTAGTTGCTATTAGCTTTACAGTGATAGCAAAGCTGTGCAAAGCGCTTATAAACTAATTGCAGTGAATAATTAGGATGCCTGGAATGCAAATGGTTAGTCTGTTTAAAGCAACCATCCGTAACGTTATTCGATTTTTTTTCACCGGTAGATGACAGATGTGAAGCCTGTTTCCCCCCCTCCCCCTCTCCTCACCTGGCCTTTGTTCACGCTCACCTGAGGTCTCTGTTCTTCTTCTGTCAGGCCAAAGCTGGCACATTATCAGACTGCAGTAATGTAGATAGCATCTAGTGGTGGTATATGAGAATACAACAGGGGTGGGTCGGCCAGTCTAATTACAGATGGTAGGCGACTACTAGTTCTGTTTTTTCACATAGTTAAGGCAGTAACTAAATGCCTTGTTTGATGTTCAGGTATTACAAGTGAAAGGACTGAAAACTGAACGTCAAGTTTTATTTTGACACTTTTTCAAAATATTTTTTCTTATCATAGATATAGATATACTCATTATAATATATTTCCTTCTAAATATATGTGTATGTGACATTAAATGCTGGTCTTTCTGTCTACTAGTTCAAAACTGCTTATGTTTACTGGATAGGGATCTGTTCTTTTCCGGCTGTTCCTTTTTAGGGTCCGAAAATAATCTGAACAATCTCTTATTTAGCTTTCCCCTGGAGGTTTGCAGTCTTACAGCTCTAACCACAGCATCCTTTTGTGTGCTAGAGTGGAATTAGCCACATAAACAGTCACACAGAGGATCTGTATAGAAGTGGATGGCACAGACTGTGAACTTTTACATTGTGGAGTGGTGACATATATAAAAAAGACATGTCTTGCAATAATTAGAGCTGTTCAATGCTACAATAGCCTGTAGAGCAGCACTTTTCTCTAATTTGCATCAAATACTACTACAACTGTAATTGGAACTGGATGCAACTATACATATGTACAGTCTATTTTTAGTCTTATTGTGAGTGGGGCCAAAACCTACAAATAGAAAAACGAAAGGAAAGTGAACAAAGTTTAGCCAAAAAAACTGTATAATGTGACAAGTATATGTTATTGAAACAAAACGCATGGCAACATTATATTATTCGTTCAAAATCATTTTAATCCAGTCCAATCCAATCAAACTGGCATAATCATTTTTGTTGCTTTTATGGAAACTACATTTTGACCCAACACTGATCTACATATACCTTACCTTACGGTCAGTGTGGCACATTTGTTGCCTAGTCTTGCCTTGGGTGTTTTACTTCTCACCTGTGCAGTCGTTTTGTCCACTCTACTGCTGGTGTCAGGGCTTGTGATGTACACTGAAGCAACACCATCTCTGCTTCAACTCTCTCTAGACGAAAAAAAGAAAAAAATATATATGAAGGAAGTCAAGAAAAAGCAAGCAGCGTGCATCCGACTCATACTTGGCTCTACAGGGTGCAATGTGTGTGTCGAAATGTGCATTTGTGTGTGTGTGGTGCTTGTTTGTGCATCCCTTCTCCAGCAGGACCCCCAGATCAAAACCGCAAAAACCCACTCTCCCTCCCCATGCCTCTCTTTCTCTTTCTCCGTCTCTCCACCCCCTCTCTCATTAAAAACTGCAGGCCCCGGCTTCTAATTAAATCCCACTTGAAAAGTCTTAAAGTCAGCCTCAGATTGATTCAATTTGCATTTCTGAACAGAGAACATTGCCTAAAAGGATTAATAAATTGGACGAAAAAATGCCTCCTTTTTTCATGCGCACTGTTGCCATCAGAGCTTGTAAGACAACATGGAAAGTGAAATTTCCCCCCTCGACACATGTCTGTACGCGACATAAGCCCGGGCTCTGTCGTTGTGAGATGGGGCGTCAGGAAGGAGACTGTCCCCCCTGTGAAGGCCTTTTGGCATCCTCAGAAGCAACACGGAACATGCATTTTTAAAATCACTGTCTGTTTGTTGTGATAGGGATACATGCTTTAAAGCAGGGATGGGCAATATATCTTTCCCAAAATCAGCATAGGTGATTTTGAAGGGGGTCTCACATAACAGTATCAGTCCGATATCAAAATATAGCTGATATTTGGCACCAATTTTTCTAAGTTCCAGTTTGTCCTCAGTGTGCATCAAATTTGTCTTTTTGAACAATGAGTAAACATGGAAATAGTAGAGCAGTTAGTATAAAAATTTGGCTATATGTTTACATAATCATGCCACAAATTATTTTATATCCCAAATAAATATATTCAAATTTACCATAGGTTTGTAGGGCCGTTCTATGGATTTTAAAATGGTAGTATCAGTTATCAGCCACAGCAGCAAGACAAATCAATCAGATATCGGCTCGGAAAAATCCATATCGGACCATCCCTACAGCTTTCTTTATTTCTTTCAGTATATTCTGAGATGGGTAACATTTTAGATGTATTAGTAGTAGTTGTAGTAGAAGCAGTAGTTCTAATATACACTCATATTTGTTTATTGGTAGTTTAGCATGTGGCCATACAATCTTTTATATAATGGATGACAAAGTAATTCTGAATGCACATAGTAGTAGTAGAAGGGGTAGTAGTAGCAAGAGTGTATTAGTAGCAGCAGCAGGCTACTTTTTAGTGGTAGCATAGTTGCACTTAAGGACTAGCACACCAGTGGTAGTGTTACTTCGGTTACAGTAGTTTTAGTAGTCCTCTTTTAATTAAAACAACAAAGATGCTGCAGTAGCCTACCTTTACTTAATGCTAACATCTACGTTTGTAACTTCATCCACCTGTGCATGTGTGCGTAATCTGACTGCCTGGCCACTTTGATTGGAGTGCATCAGGAGATAGTGTCGATAGAACATCCCTGCTGTCTTGTCTAATGCTGAAAAAGCCCAGTGGCAGTGAAGCGCTTCTGTTGGCTCGTAGTGGACACCTCCAGCATCAAATCTGAAGATCCAAAAAACTGTTTTGCCAGCAACTTGAGCCAGATTCAATTAGAGTGATAAAACGAAAAGAGCAGAGACAACAAACCCAACAAACCAGGACTAGACATGACTGCCAGAAAGAACTAATGTGAGATCTCCCTTTTGCATAGCCACAATAGATGGATCTCAAAAATTCTAGCGCATTTTATAGCTTTAAATGTGTGGCTGTGAATCTCCACTAACAAGATAACAGAAAATTACCTTTGAAATTCCTTCTGATGACAGCTATCAAAGGCATTTGCATCTGCGAATCAAGCACTGCAGTTTGTATAAATTGATTTGCATGTATTACCCAGAGTGTAGCATAAGCTTTTAGCCAGCCCTTTCCAAGTGCATCTCAACTCTTAGGGAGAATCAGCCGTGGTTTATCTTGCCTTTCTTATCAGTGATGCCTACCTTTTTACATATTTGTATTTATCATGGAGTTGCAGGCTGCGTATGGTACATTTTCAATATTTACCTCTTTGAAGTGCTGCTGATTTGTATGCGCTTGGATATCCGGAGTATCCTGCAAAATATTGTTTAAGATTGCATGAAAATCTCTCTTACTTTGCACCAGTGAACTATTAAGACAATTACTGCTTTTGCACTTTTAAATAATATGATTTATACAGTCTGGATGGCTTTTTGTTTTTTGCCTCTCTAAGTGGATTGTACAATAGTTGATGGTCAGTCTTGGCTGCTGGTAGCGCTGTGGTTAAATCCTTATTTAAAAGTGTGACCACAGTGAGACACCCTGCAAAAACAAACTGCCACACAGAATATACAGGCTCACCACAGCAGCACGTGGGTCTGACTCGCAGAGAGCAAACAGAATGAGCCAGCCTAGAATTTCATGAAAGGAAAAAAAGTTGAAAAGTAGTGCTCATTATTTGAATAGAATAAAAGTTTGAGGGCTTTAAGAGGACGGTGAATGGATGGATAATAAGCAGCATAAGTACTGCGCTGCATTCGGAGGAAATCATGAATGCATTATAATGACGTGAATGTGGAGAAGTTGAAAATGAGTGGCAGGATAGTCTGGGCTTTTTATATATCAACACTGACCCCTTGCGGCAAGAAGGAAAACTAGCCAAGTGCACGTACAATGTTTTCACAAAAATAAACATTAAAAATGTTTAATTTAATAATGAATGGTTTCTATATGACTTTTCTTTCAATTATATAATGTCTGCATACTAGCTACACCTCTACATGATTTTTCAGAAAGCGTACAGTTTGTTGTCTCATGCTGAATACAATGTGAAAATGTGAAAAATGCCCATTTAGGTACAGTGCCCTTGTACAGTTGCTGGCTATGAGGTGTATGTGTGTGTGTGTTTGTGAGCGCACTAATAATGGTGCCTGGTGGACTGGGGCTTCCTTTGATGCGATGAAGGCCGACAGGCGTGAAACAGGTCCAATCAGGCGCGTGGGCGCTGCCAATTAACCCTTTTCACCGTGTGAAACCAAACATAATTGCCTGGGGTGCAGGGGGCCACTGGGCCATGGTCTGCCCAGCGTAGGCTGAAATGGGCATTAGCACTGCTGCCAGGTGACCATTACACACAATTGAACCGCTGGGTGTTTTTCCAAATCACATAGTTACAGTTGCTACCCAGATCTAATTGGCATGGCATTACCAAATGGACCCATTTCTAATTTTCACACCTACACAATTTATGGGCAATAGACTATCTTTTCAGAGTTTATTGTGCCAGATGTATTGAGCTATGTAGCCTAATACTGTATTTTCAGTGTTTGGTGAAACTCTCCCAAATAGATTTCACTCACAACATTGCAGCAGCTTAGATGGCCTTTAAACACTTGACAAGAATGAGTGTGAGGTGAAGCCTGTAGCCTATCGTGTGAAGCCTCTTCAGATACAAAGTTCAAGTCTGCTTCAGAGTAAAGTGTTGTTACTTAAAATAATATAATTAAATGTAATACGTTTCTTTTTACCTTGTACCTGCAGTTACGGTTGATTATATATATACATTTTCTTTTGAAATCAATGTGATTGTGAATACCAGTGGCATGGAAGAGACCTCTCCATGTGGCCGCCAGGGGTCGCCAAAGGCCGATCTTCAGTTGTGGACCCCTCGGCTTGTTTAGTCTCAGGCAGTGGGCATAGCACCCCCTCCTCATTGGGTACAAAACATGGCGGACAATGTCTGAAACAAACACGATTAAACCACCAAGGTAACCATATCCAGCTATATCGAGAGGGGAATTTATGTGCCATAGAGTCTGTACATTTTTTTAAAGAAATTCCTTCCTTTACCACAGTGATTTATTTTAAGGATAACCGGCTAGCATGCTCTCTCAGTAGTGGGCATGTCGGTTTGGCCCATGTGTAGCATGATGTGCGGACTCTGCATGATCTGTCTGCACTTTGCATGGTGAGTGACAGTAGTGCATGGCTCCGTCTTGTCAACCAGAGCTGAACTCACCGTTACCTGCTGTGACGCTTTCTTTATTTTTCCTTCTAGGACTGGTTTTGTTCATTTAGCACATAGTTGAGTTAGCATGGACAGGCGTGGACTTTGTGTACGATTCGAACTAAACAAGCTATGGGATGAATCTCTTTCTCAAATAGCCCACGCGTCTGATGTGAGCCAGCCAAGCCACAAGTTGATGAAACCCTGACTATATTCAAATTTCTCTTTCTCCCACTCAGTGGCAGACAACGAATGGGCTCTGTAACCTGTCCCTGTGGCTTTCCCCGCAGATTGAAAGCTAGGAGCGGGTCGCTTTAATTCAGACGCCAGCCCCCTTTGGCGGAGAAAAAAGGCGCACTTCTGTTGAAAAGGAAATCAGCCGGACAGGATAAAAACCTCTGAGGTGGCTATGAAGCTCTAAGTCTAAGGTATGCATATAGGATAGAATTTGTCATCAGTGAACGATAGCCTTACAACTCGTTTATGTTTATTATAACGGTGTGCCTTTACGCACGCTTGTTTCTCTGTTGTGGCTTGATCAGCATAGCTCTGTCAAACTTGACTTTAAGCGGAATCAACATGCAGTTGATACACAGTAGCCTATTTGTTTGTATTTGTGGGTTGTTTTTTGTCTTAAATAAGACTTAAAACAGAGCCATGACGCACTCGTTTTTCATTTTTGACCTGTAACCTGCGCGTTCAAAATGTTAATTCCACCATATTTGGTTACACTTTGGTTACAGTTAAGCTTGTTAAGTGTTTATTTCCATTAATTTGAAATATGAATTAAGGCCACTCTATGTTCTGTTTTCATGTATGATAATTTTGAGTGATATGGAGCCGCTGATCTGTGATCTGGCTATAACATGACCAACAAAGAGAATAAGCGGTGGGCCAACAGCCTTTTTGGTGCAGTTGATAGATCTCTATTGAGGGAGGACCCTGTTTTCTGCATACATGATCTACATTTATCGGGGAATCTATATAAATTTGTCGCCACTTGTATTTCGCGCACCTTTTTTGGTAATCTGTAACTTGTCGCGGACACTTTTGAAGCGAAAACAGCAGACAGCTATCGCAATGTGTGACGGATCCTCTACTATCAGCCAATAGCGCATCTGGAAATATTATCAAGCCCTGCCCACCTGTTCTTCGACTTTTGCCATGCTCCCAACCATGAGTGAAGATGTGCTCCATGGGCCACGGTATAAATCTGGGTGGTTGGTGCGGGATAGTTACATTGTGTGTTTTTTTATGAGCTTAGTTTTTCAGCACTTGAGCGTCTCTTCCATGAATGTATTATAACACCTCTACACTGTAACACTGTGCTTCACTGCAGCTTTACTAACATAATAACCAATACAAAATGAAGGCAACCGACAGAATAATTAGTTTGTGTATGGATGTATGTTGTAATAGCATTTTCAGGAAATCTCAAACTAGTCTATAAACATACAGCCGCGTGTTGGCGTTACGTTAATGCAAAAGATTACGACTTTGTTCTCTGCAAATGTGCACCATCTTCTTTATTATTTTGATATGAATCCGATCTCCACCCGCTGTTTGTTTGTGTTGTGAGTGAACAGCATGGTGAACAGCTGTGCGGTGCTGCTCGCTGATTGGTCTGCGGCCAAAATCTGCGGCGCACTATTGGCGCACTATTGGCGCACTATCGCGTGCCACGCACGAATCTAGAGTGGCGACAAAGCGGGTCTCGTTGAGTAAACTTCTGTGTCCTCCCACGATGGAGGCCAATGTTTTCACGAAAGACAGCAGATATACGCTCTCGGCCCACCGCCTAGAAGTGTCAGTGTAAAATTACACAACTTGCTTTATAGTTATTTAATAATGCACGGCAGTAGAATACTAACTGACCAATGCTATGACCTAAAATAACTCATGAAGTGTAAATTGATTGCTAAAAATGAAAGTTAACTTGAACAATTTGTATTCACAACACACGCCACTGAAAGCTTCCCCCCTTTTTTTAATCGTTGCCTCAGAGAAAGGGCCAGGGTTGTTGTGAACTCAGTTTTACTGGAGCATGAAGAAGCCGGTGCCACTAAAAGGTAATAATTTTGTTAATACTAAATTATAACTGTCTAATAAATGGCCCACTATAGGCTATTCTCCCATGTTGGCTACATGTAGCCTACACAGTGCTGTTGAGAGAAATGTGGTAAGTCCGTTAATTTCACTCCTCTTCTAGCTTTAGAGTGGCAAGATGTCAGAAGAATTAAACATACCAGAAGTGGACGACCCTCCCGGGTGCCCCCGCAATATCAAGGTAAATTTCTCTATTAGAATTATGCATTTTCAGTTACATACTTAAAGGGTTTATTTCACAGCTTTACAATCTATTGATGTTTTTAGATCATTACTCAAAGTGCACATGTACATTATTATGCATTATATTTTTAAGGTCATTTCAGCTGGGAGAAATATTTGAAAGAGACAGGTGCCATGGCTGCACCTGCCTCCTATTTCAAGCAGGTAAGGAATGATGTTACATGTCTTCTTACTTTCACTTAGTGAAACCTTTCACTAACACAATTGTATTGCCATGCTCTTGTCAGAGCCTAACTCCTCCAGTGAATGAGTTCAAGGCAGGGATGAAGCTGGAAGCTCAGGACCCGAGGAACACCACATCCACATGTATTGCCACAGTGGTGGGTTTGACAGGGTCACGCCTGCGCCTCCGACTGGACGGCTCTGACAACAAGAATGACTTCTGGCGTCTGGCAGATTCCTCTGAAATCCAGCCAATCGGCAGCTGTGAGAAGAGTGGGGGCATGCTGCAGCCACCACTTGGTAGGGCCGGCCACATTCCAATTTTTTGTGACGTATGCTGCAGACCACTTGGCCAGGTCACCCTTGCTAAAGAGATACACTTAAATGATATCTAAACACACAGGTTTTCGACTGAATGCCTCTTCCTGGCCCATGTTCCTTTTGAAAACACTAAATGGAGCTGAGATGGCGCCCTCTCGCATTTTCCACAAGGTACCTACTCAGTGTTCACAGGCTATAATTGCTACCCCCATAGGATTTAGTGACCAGTGACTTTGCGTGTTAATTTAAACAGTCATTACCATTATTGTGGGTAACTGTGGATAAAACCAGTTAACTATGATGCCTGAACCCTTTGCCCTTCCCTCTATGGTTTTCCCAGCAGGAGCCTCCCACTCCAGAGCAGAACCTGTTCCAAGTGGGCATGAAGTTGGAGGCAGTGGACCGTAAAAATCCGCACTTCATCTGCCCTGCCACTGTGGGTGCACTGCGCGGTGTAGAGGTGCTGGTCACCTTTGACGGCTGGAGAGGAGCTTTCGACTATTACTGCCGCTACGACTCGCGGGACATCTTCCCTGTGGGCTGGTGTGCGCTCACCGGAGACAACCTACAGCCACCTGGCACCAAAGGTATTTACCTCTGAGCTCAGGACTTTGGGCAGTTTGGTGTATAACAATCTTTAGGTTACTAAAACATGGCAAAAAGAAAAAATTCATGGAAGACTGGTATGTGCAATATGATCTCTGTGTCTTAAGAAATGGTTTGAAGGATTGTTTGGGCATAATGCTAATATCCAACTGAGCATACAAAATTCCAGTTTGTAGGCATTTTTGATTGGAGCAGAGATTTCTTAGTTACAGAAAGACCAACAAAAAAGCTGATCATCAGAGCAGGGCGATGTGGCGTAAATATTTAACACAATATAAAAGACTACATTTGGGATAACAATATAATTTACGATATACCTAAGACTGCTTAACAATGGCTTTTTCAATACTTGTATAGCTAAATGTTATAACTATAACTACTGCTTACACTCTCAACTTATATCTTTAATTATTAGAGTTTTTAGCTTCTGCAGAGCCCCCACAGTCAGTATTTAAGTTGCTCTTGGCTTTAGGGGTAGCAATCTCCATCTGCCCTCCCCTTGCAACTGCAATTACATGCAATTATCTCACAATATTCCAAATTGCCAATCATCCCCATATATATCACGATTTATCACCAGCCCAGCCCTACTGATCAATGTTTGTGTACTCTTGACAAACTTGAAAAAAGTTAACCAAAGTAATAAAGAATAACACTGGGAAACAGGCAGATATTATTAGATGCAAGACAACAGGAATCTTAAGTGTGAGAAAGTTGAAAAAGGCTGTCTATGGGAGGCAGAACAGGGCCTTGCCGGGTGCTGTTGTTTTATGAAGGTCTGGAGCTCACCCAACTGGCTGGGGTAGAGCATGACGTGGTTTGAGTGCCTGGGTGCCCCGCTCTAGGCCTCCTGTTGGCAGCTAGTCTAACTGGGTCTGCTTAGACATCTCAAACTGAAATGAGTTAAGAGCAGGGAGAGAATGGAGAGAAAAGACAGACGCCATCAAAGCTAGACAGTTTACACTCTGAGCAGATGGTGGGAGGTGGAGAGAAGAGGAACAGAAAAGGAGGGAGGAGCAAAGTGGTAGAAGAGTGGAAAAGAGGACAGGAAAAAGAAGGTGAGCGTGAGGACAGCGTTGAGCACAACAACATACTTTAGACTGTTTCAACCAACGTGGTGAGTAAAAATGAACATACTGAAACGTAACATGGATGCTTAATGAAAAACAAGTTGTCTTCCTGTAATATGAGTGAGGGAGTTCAGTCTTGTGAACTTGCTGAACCCGGTGCACTCAGCTGAGAGGGGAAAAACTAAGTGTGGCTTCTAACTGGTTGTTGTGATTACAAGTGTTTCCTCTGTAGCTGTGAGTCACATTTAAGCAATTATTTTAATAATTAAGATAAGAATGTTTCATAGTTAAACCTTCAGGACGTCTCACATGTTTTAGGGGCCTGACAAAGATAACTTTTGCTTTGAAGTAATCACTAATATAATGTTGATGTAGTCCACAGTCTAAAAGTGAGTAGGTAATGATCTGAAGAGAAGGTTTGTTTTATGCTTTTAAACATTTTTTTAGTCATTCATCAATATTTAGAGTGAGTGGAGCGTAAGGAAAAAAGACACATATTGAAAAGTTATGTTTTATATTACCATAATGTCCTTAAAGGTTGCCAGAACTAATTTATTTCAGACCACCACCTGGTTGCAAGCATTTTCACAGGGTAATAAGTTCATTTCTCCTTTTTTTAGCATTGTTTTAGCATTCCGCCTCTGCTGGACAACATTACTACTATTACTATAGCACCTACAGAAATTGGATTAAACGACATATGAATTTTATTAACTTATTGATCAAACTAGTGTAATGGTATAGGTATAGGCTACTAGCTTTGGCTCAGGTGGTATGTTGCACAATGGAGTTGTCTAAAGCTGTGATATGTCCCACCATTC
>KN484984.1:91848-106705 GCA_000787095.1 Periophthalmodon schlosseri
AGACGGCAGTGTAGACAGTCCAGCTATGCCTCCCAGCCCATCAGTGGGCAGACCTCCAGGCCAGAGGGGACGAAGACCAGGACGCAAGAAGGCCAACATAACAGGGACATTCCTGGGACCACAGAGCATACAGACAGGCAAAGAGCTCGTGCCAGTCAAGATCCCCAAGAAACGAGGACCAAAACCAGGTAGTAGGGTAAGTATGTTGTCTTTATATAGAGGGCAATACACAACAATTTTCAGATTTTATTTACTTTAACTTTATGCTCTGCACGTCCCTCTGTGCAGCTAGGCTGGGCCAAAAGAGCAGCATGGTTTGAAGATGTCATGGCTGGACCAGGACGGCCTGTTGGTCCAGGGCGACCAAGGGGCAGGTTACCCACCAACTGGGCCCAGAGGATAGCTCTGCAGCAAGCCCATGCTCAAGCCCATGCTCAGGCTCTGGCAGTCAAGATCCCAAAGAAAAGAGGCCCAAAACCTGGAAGCAAGGTACCACTATCACTGAAGAGGGAGCTTAGAAAGTCCAAGGAGGATTTCATTATCTTTGTGTTGTTTTGCTGAGTGTGTGGCACTTGAGTGGTACTGTTACAACCTAATAGAGTTGATAGTATTTAATGATGAATAAAGTTAGTTATATTAAATTATATTAACAGTTTAGTTGATGGAATCTCTAAATAGCCTCTTTAGTAGATCAAAAGCTGTTATGAAAGGTTATTCACAAAAATGATGCCTTATTTAAGCTACCATCTGTAAATAGACTGGCTGACCCGGCCCAGTTGTATTCTCACATAACACCACTAGATGCTCTCTATGTTACTGCTATCTGATAGTGTGCCAGCTTTGGCCTGCAGAAGAAGAGCAGAGATCACAGGTGAGCCTGAACAAAGACCAGGTGAGGGGAGGAGGGAACAGGTTTAACATCTCCTATCTAGTGGTGAAAAAAAAAACAAATAAACTTACGGATGGTAGCTTTGAATACAATGTTATTTATGTCTTTATTTTTCTCACCAGAGGAAACCTCGGGTAATACCAAATCCAGTCCCCACCTCTCCCACCAGCAGCACACCAGAACCTGACACCAGCACTGTGCCTCTGGACAATGCCACCATCCCCAAGTCTGCACTACAGGCCCCCACAGGTGCACAACTGCTCAGCTAAGATAGATTTTACTAGGTCTGTCACAATAACAAATTTTGAAGTCCGATATATGAAGAAAATATAGATGATAAACGATAATATTGAAACTTCTTTAGACCCCTGACACAATGTCAAGGCAAGGCAAGTTTATTTGTATAGCACAATTTGTACACAATTTGTAATTCAAAGTGCTTTACAGAATAAGAAAGACATTAAAATCACAATACCACAAATCAAAACATAAATAATCATAAAATGATCATTAAAAAAGAAGAGTGCAGAATAAAAACCTTTCAGTCATATGCACAGCTAAACAGAACCGTTTGGAGCCTGGATTTAAACATTGTCAAAGTAGAGGCCTGTCTCACATCTTCAGGAAGACTGTTCCAGGTTTAGCTGCATAAAACTGAAACGCTGATTCCCCATGTTTAGTCCTGACTCTGGGCACCAGAAGGAGGCTGGTCCCTGAAGTCCTCAGAGTGCGAGATGGTTCATATGGCACTAACATATGGGAGATGTACTTTGGTGCTAGGCCATGGAGTACACAAGCAGAGCTGCTTTAAAGTCTATTCTCTGAGCCACAGAAACCCAGTGCAGAGACCTGAGCACAGGATTTATGGGCTTGTACTTCCTGGTTGTAGTCAGGACCCAAGCAGCAGTGTTCAGGATGTACTGCAGCTGTCTTAACGCTCGTTTGGAGAGGCCAATGAGCAGGCCATTACAGTTGTCTAACCTACTGGAGACAAATGCGTGGATAAGTCTCTCCAAGTCTTATCCATGCATTCTCCAAGTCAATAACCCTAAAGCAGGATTATCTTCAGAAAAACAATACTAAATGTATGATATTGTTTAAAAAAACATGAGCTGCAATAAATAAATACCCTCTACATATTAAAAATCTTTAAAATGAGCTAACCATTTATCATGTATTGAACAATAGGTCAATATCGTAATTATCGTACCAGGCCTAGATTTCACAAACATACATACAGTTACTGTACCTGTGAAGAAACTTTGAAGTAACTTTCAGTGTTGTTGTTTTGGTTTAGTCTGCGTGTATTTGAACAAGTACGGCAAAGTGGGCCCTCACTTAGACCTGCGGCGGATTCAACAGCTCCCGGACCACTTTGGACCAGGCCGGGCCTCCTCAGTCCTGCAGCAGTGTGTCCAGGCCTGTGTGGACTCTGCTCACAACCAGCGCACTGTGTTCTCCTGCCTCAAGTCTGGCCAGGGAGGAGAAGTCATTTCAGGTGAACATTAAACCATCATCACCACTAAATGATTTGGGAAAAATATTGAACTGCAATTTTTTTGACAAGCATTGTGATTGCGATTAGATTTGCAATTTTTTATAGGATTCTGTTCAAAGTTCACATTTTAATCGCATCCAGAAGAATTGAACAAAAAGATGAAATATGAACTGACAAACTAATACAAGAATCACATTTCAGTGCACGTTTGTACAGATCTAAACAATAGGATTAGCAGTTTTATGCAGAATAAGACAAGATATTTTGTTGTTTGTGGAGGAAATTGTGGTACTTAAAAAAAATGCAGCATTTGCAATTTGCCAATTGTATTCATTCAAATTGTGATTTTGATCCAATTGAGATTAATCTTAAAGTCCTAATCATTAATAGTTTATTTATGTGGAACGCTAACATGTGATCTGTGTCCCTGTTAGCATACTTTGAGCAGCAGCAGCACACTCTGACGCTGCCCACAGTTAGCAGTGTGACCTACGTTCTGCGTTTCCTGGAAAAACTGTGCCACAACCTCCACTGTGACCCTCTGTTTGGAAACCAGCCCGTTGCCCGAGCAGCCACGCACTACAACAGCCTGTCCTTCTCCACAGGTGAGTCCATTTGGATACATTTAAACAATAAATGCATTCAGTTAGTCACTTACAGGGGACATATTAATAAAAATTAGCTTTAATGACCATCTATAACAGTGTTACCTCATCATTAGCTTTATCAAAGTTGTATTTTTATACATTCAAAATACTGTTTAATACTTGATTATTCAAAACATTCAGACTTCAGGTCATACATGTAGGGCTGAAAAAAAATACCACATAGCCATTTTTACATAAAAACAATAAAAACGTGCATGAAATCCACTGATTGCTACAGTGACATGCCACTATGAAGAGGCGGACCTATAATTTCTGCTGTTTTGAAAAGGAAGTCAATGGACTTGTTATTATTCTTAAGTTGTTTTAGATCAATATTGTGGTTTACAATCAACAAAATGTAAAATTATGATCTATGTATGATATATTTTAACACTAAATACCTGAAAAAGCATACACTGTCTTCTTTAAGCAATTATATATGGTAAGCTTTTTATATGCTAGGCACACGCTAGGTACAACTGGTTGATATATCCATCCATCCATTTTTTCCACTTTATCCGGGGCCGGGTCGTGGAGGCAGCAGTCTGAGCAGGGTGGCCCAAACCCGGGCTTTCCCGGGGCTCCCATCCGGTGGAACGTTCCTGGAACACCTCCATAGGGAGGCGTCCAGGAGACATCTGGAACAGACACCCGAGCCACCTCAGCTGGCTCCGCTCGACGTGGAGGAGCAGCGGCTCTACTCCGAGCTCCTCCTGTGAGACTGAGCTCCTCACCTTATCTCTAAGGGAGCGCCCAGCCACCCTGTGGAGGAAGCTCATTTCCACCACTTGTATCCGCGATCTTGTCCTTTTGGTCATTACTCAAATCTCATGACCATAGGTGAGGGTACGAATGTAGATTGACTGGTAAATCGAGAGCTTTGCCTTTCGACTCAGGTCCTTCTTTACCACAACAGTCTGATACAGCGACAGCATCACTGCAGACACTGCACCGATCCGCCTGTCAATCTCACACTCCATCCTTCCCTCACTCGTGAACAAGACCCTGAGATACTTGAACTCCTTCACTTGAGGCAGGGACTCTCCACCCACCCAGAGAGTGCAAGCCACCTTTTTCCGGTCAAGAACCATGGCCTTGGATTTAGAGGAGCTGATTTTCATCCCAGTCACTTCACACTCGGCTGCAAACCACCCCAGTGCATGTTACAGGTCCTGGTTCGATGAAGCTATCAGGACAACATCAACTACACACAGCAGAGATGAGGTTCTGTGGTCCCCGAACCGGACAGCCCTTAGCAAAGGGTCCCGGACCCCATCTTCCCAGAGCCTTCTTCCCACAGGATACTACGAGGGACACAGTCAATTGCCGTCTCTAGCTCCACAAAGCACATGTGGACTGGTTGGGCAAACTCCCATGAACACTCCAGCACCCGATGGAGAGTATAGAGCTGGTCCAAGGTTCCATGACTGGGTCGAAAACCACACTCCTCCTCCTGAATCCGAGGTTTGACTATCGACCGGATTCTCCTCTCCAGTACCTTGGAAAAGATCTTACCGGGGAGGCTGAGGAGTGTGATTCCTCTGTAGTTGGAACACATCTTCCCGTCCCCCATCTTAAACAGAGGGACCACCACCCTGGTCTGCCAATCCAGAGGTACTGTCCCCAACCGCCACACGATGTTGCAAAGATGTGTCAACTAAGACAGACCCACAACATCCAGAGACTTAAGATACTCAGGACGGATCTCATCCACCCCCGGAGCCTTGCCACTGAGGAGCTTGCCAGCCACCTCATTGACTTCAGCCAGGGTGATGGATGAGTTCACCTCCTCCTCAGTCTCTTCTCCCGCCTTGGAAGACGTGATGGTGGGATTGAGGAGATCCTCAAAGTATTTCTTCTACCATCCAACAACATCCCCAGTTGAGGTCAGGAGCTCTCCACCCGCACTGTAAACTGTGTTGGTGAAGCACTGCTTCCCCTTCCTGAGGCGTCAGACAGTTTGCCAGAATTTCTTTGAGGCCGACCAATAGTCCTCTTCGACTGCACGAGCCATGGCACGCTTGGCTCGTCGGTACCTGTCAGCTGCCTCAGGAGTCCCACAAGGCTTGCTAGGACTCCTTCTTCAGCCTGACAGCATCCCTTACTTCCGCCGTCCACCACCGGGTTCAGGGGTTGCCGCCACGACAGGCACCAGAGACCTTTATGACCACACTACAAGCAGCCGCATTGACAATGGAGGTGGAGAACATGGTCCACGCGGTCTCAATGTCTCCAACCTCCCCGTGATCTGGGAGAAGCTCTCCCGGAGGTGTGAGGTGAGTTGGCGGCTGAGCTGTCGGGCTATAAGCAAGTCCACACCAGCTCACCGCCTCTCCCCATGGGCATGTGTACCCCTCTTGAGGAGTTGGGTACCAGAGCCCAGGCTGTGTGTGGAGGTGAGCCCGACTATATCTAGCCAGTACCTCTCAACCTCCTGCACAAGCTCAGGCTCCTTTTCCCCCAGCGAGGTGACCTTCCACTATTCATAGAGGTATTGTGAACTGCTCTCAGTCTGACCCGTTACCTAGAACTTGGTTGCCATGGGAGACGCTACCAGGGGCATAATGCCCCAGGCAACGTAGCTCCTAGGATCATTTGGGTACGCAAACTCCCCCACCACGACAAGGTGGCAGTTCAAGGGGGAGTGGTTGATATATTATTTTTGTTATTATGAGTTTGAATGTTGTTTCCTCACATGCACTGATTTTTTTTTTTTACATTACAGAAAGAAGGGGATATGGGAATAGTATAACTGCTGGTCCAGATAGGGGCAACAAGCGCTTTCTTCAGGAGTCCTATAACGGCTCAGTACCCCAGAAGCTGGCCAAAATGTCTCGCCACTCCACTGATGGTAAGTCACTTATCACACTGTACATGCAGAAATAGTATGGTTTAAAACCTGCTCTGGAGGCTTTGAAACATTTTGTAGTAATCTATTACTGTATAACTGACTATATTGATACCTTTCATGTGATGTCATCAACATTCTTGGGGGTAGGTGGTTAGGGTGGTAAATTGGAGGACACTGTTTCTCAAATTAATCTGCATTTTGTAATCTGCAATTAAACACAATCCGACCATAAAGAACTGACTCAGTTGGAACTATAGCTATAGCAGGTGGTCTGACTTGTGCCTTTCAAATAACATTCAAGTCATAAGCTTGCATTAGCCAACTGTATTTCAATCAGTCACACACTTATATATATACACACACACACACACACACACATATTTAATACCTATTACTATTGTTTTTGTTTTGTATTTGCGACTGCTGATGGAGAACCACTGCTGAATGTACAAATTGTCCCTTTTGTGGAAACTGTCTCTTTATGTTCATAGGGGAGTCTTTCAGTGAAAACAGTGTTGGAGCAGCTGAGCACCTGAAGAAGAGTCCTCTGTCTCCAAAGTCCACGGTCCAGTCATCAGGCCTCAGGTCCCCATCCAAACTCATGCAAAGCCACAACTCATCAGGTGAACAACCATCTTGAACCAATAATGAGCACACAGTTTTAGCACTGGAGCTCCAATATCCACTGTGAGATTATTAGTAAACTTCCTTTTTCTTTAAGATATCCCAGCAAAATAATTGTTGCTCATTTTTATGTTTTATAGCTATCATAAAGATACAAGAGTAAAATAAGTATAGTTAAAATGCATCAATAACCATATTTATTCATATTTACCATAAGCATTGGACTTGTTTTGTTCTTGATCTTCAGGCAGCCTGAGGGAGAGCCCAAAGTCCAGTGGTCAGGACCCCAGTCTGTGGACAGTGGAGGAGGTGATGCAATACATCAGGGACATTGACCCAGTGCTGGCACCACATGCCGACCTCTTCAGGAAACATGTATGTAAGCTGTACTGCCACTGTGCTTTGGGTGTTCTGTGTCTTCCATACGAGCTCCATTTTCCTTGAAGATCCCACCCTCCTACTGCCCCCACAAATACATCATATGATAAAAACTATTCTTAAAGAACACATATCATGCAAAATTTACTTTTTTGACCTTTTAACCATGTTATAATATTCCCCCTCGCCAAAAAACATTCCTGGAGTTGTATTTTTGCTTCATCCATGCTTGTTTCATTAATCCATTAATCTAAAGTAGTCTTCTCTCAGCACTTAAATATGCTCCCTTCACATTTTGCATGTTTTGTGTTGTTGATTTCAACAGTTTACTTTCTCAATGTTAATCCCCATTGCTGACAGCAGAGGGAGCTGAGCTCCAGCGTCTACATTCCTCATTAGAAATGGAGATGAAGTTTATAAAGTATATTTTCCATATGCAGACATTATTTTAAGTTAGAAAATGTAAAATACTTATCCAAAGGTGATCAAAAGCATGTTTAAAAGAGAATTAAAGCCAGTTTTCTTTTTTGCCCATTTACCCCTTTTTCAGTCACATATAGAATTTTTACTATTTTAATTGCTTTTTATCGTTATCTTTTAAAACTCAAACTCAAATGCAACTTTATTTGGAAAAGAGTTGTTTGTATTTTTCTTTACTATATACATTTGGCCTTTCATTATTGAAAAAATCTGTTAAATTAGCATCGTTGAATGTTGTTGTCAGCCTTGTAAACTTCCTGAGCATGTCTTTAAAAGGCTCCTTTCCTGTCTGCTGCAGGAGATTGATGGCAACGCCCTTCTTTTGCTACGCAGTGACATGATGATGAAATACATGGGCTTAAAGCTCGGCCCTGCCCTCAAACTCACCTTCCACATCGATAAGCTCAAACGTGCTTAAGGCTGTCAGCATAGCGACCGCTCACAAAGGACTTCCAAAGCACTATACCCCAACTCTAACGGTACTTCTGCACTACATGCTGGACTTTTAGACATAATACATGTAGCATAATTCATTCAAGAGCACCATATCTGGTATTACATTAATACTGTTTCCTGACTTTGAGAATGTTTATGTAGCACAATCCAGCCTCAAGGCAGCATGGGATTTTGTACAATAATCAACTTATTTTTATGTTAAAGTAACGTCAGTCTGTTCAGTTTACTGTAAAGGCTCTTTGGCCTTGTGTTACATTTATCTACATGTCATATTTTCATACAGAGGTGCTGTTTTGTCAGCAGTGTTTGTTATTATAAAAATGCAAAAGGGGACTTGAATGAATAAAAATTAAACCCAAAATTGGGAATACCAAAAGTCTTTGAGAAGGCTTGCAATTAACACATTCATTTAGTCAGAAAAAAGATTTATTAAAGAAATTAATGTATTCTAGATATTTGCTAAAATCTCATTGTACTGTATTATTTACCATGTTTTTTGTATTTTTAAAACTTTTATACTGTACATGTTTGTACAAGGAGATTCCATACTTTGTTCAATAAATAATGTTGAACTTGATACTTATTTATGTCTCCATGTTAAAATACTTGCTGCTCTCGTGTTAGAAATTTGAACTTGGGATAACTTTGGGAATTGACCATCATAAACTCTGTAAACATATTTCTGACTAACCTGCTCCACAGCAGTTTAGTGCAGCTTGAATTCCAAGTGTTGTTAGTGTTGAGAAAGTGTGTGAGTGGCCAGTCATTAAACAGTTAACAGACACACAGTTGTGACGGGCAGAACTTAATACATAAATAAATTATTATATTATTTAACTTTGATTTGTACTGAAAAATAATGCCTTCCATAAAAGCGTCTTAAATTGAGGTACTTCTGGGAAGGCCATGACCCATAACCATGTAAACATAGAAAAAATGCTAAATATATCTTAGGTTTCTAAATTAGGAGTGCAGTTTCAACTTTTCTTTTGTAGTGCAAGACACTGATAACAATTGTCAGTTCTCTTAAACCATAGTCACATTTTACCTCAAATGCACTCTCTTTAGTCATTGACATCGATTCTCCAGCAGAGGGCAGCATCTTTCTACATATTCCCCTAGCGGCCCATCTCCTTGCAGTTTCTCCTTGGCCCCAGAGTCACGCACGTCCACGGGTGTCCATCTCTCCATCTGTTAGTCACAACACGATCCTCTCTGCTCTTTTTTCTCTCTCCCACTGGAACATCACCTAATCCACGCCCTTATTCTGTTACAGCTTTGACATTTTCACTGTTGTGCTTTGGGGATCGTAAATTTCCCCCATTATTTAAACTGCATTCCATTTATGTTAATATGAACTTGCTGCTACGGCTGTTATTATTCCTGTCAGTGGCTGAGTGGGCTATTAGACTGGTGGGCGAAAATTGCATGTGTGTAGTGAGTGTAGTGACTTAGGCAGATAATGTTGCCTCTTCAAATACAGCGCTGGGTTGCAAAATAGTGACCAAAAACAGCTTGGGAATGACACCGATGACTATGAATGCGGGTCTCTGTGCGCAACCTTATGACGCATGGACAATATGGGCACTGTTTGTGTTATGCATAGGCGCATGTGACAGGCTGGGAGCTCGTGGTTGCCTTGCCTCTGCGGCTTGCTTCTGCCTGCGTGTATGCTTGTTGATGTGTAATAGTAGCCAGAATGCTGTTTGTGAAGCCAAAGCTATTTATAGAAGTAACAGCTCAGTGTGTTGTGTTTATGAAGGTTGGCTGGTGAAATTCCACTTAAGCTCCTAACACTAGAGTGGGATTTTCGATTAAGTGCCAGTTTCGTCATGCTGATAGCGCAATAGAGTAGGGTAAGCCAGTGAATAAATATGTAACAGTATTATTTTAGTGTGTGATATTTGTATATGACATCAGACCAAAACTAAAGCCGTGGTATAAGGAATTTTCAAGTGTGTTTTGGTTACTTTGTGTGGGTGTCTTTCAAGTGCTGTTGGGTGTTCTGAAAACGTACTAAGTTGACTTGTTGACAAAATTCCTGTTAGTCAACATGGGAGAGAAAGGTCTGACTCAGCAACACACACAACTAGACTTTTAATAGCCTTAATAAAGCATAAACAAAGACTTAATTCATAATGGAAAAAATATTTAATTAAGAATCGTTCAGGCTTAGTAGCTACTTTATTAACACCCTAACTCCTAACCTCTTAATTAAGTACTAAGCCTGAAACATTCTTGATAAACTATTTGTTCATAATTAATTAAAGTTAGCATACATAAGTTTATTTCATTTTTTTTTTTTCTACCAATAGATGTCTTATGTTAAACCTGTACCCCACTCCCCTCACCTGGCCTTTGTTCAGGCTCACCTGTGGTCTCTGGTCTTCTTCTGTCAAGCCAGAGCTGGCACACGATCAGACAGAAGTAACATGGCATCTAGTGGTGAAGTGTGAGAGGGGCGGGTTGGCTAATCTAATTACGGATGGTAGCTTTAAGTCTATGTAATAACTACACCTTAATTAGCCTTAATCAGCAAGAACAAAGCTCTACCGAAAAGACATATGTGATATTACAATTTACCAACAACAAAGTGTGGCTTTTTCATTCATAGTTCTTTGGGTAATAATGTGTTCATTGTGTATCTAAGTCTGATATCACTGCAGACAGGGTAAAGGATTATCTAGTCATATATACTTTTGTTGGTGTTATATCTTTTTCATTATTCTGGTTTTTGACTAACATTACTGTCATAGTGTGGATTCCAGTTGTGTGTACAACTTATGGGGAAATCCTGCCTGCTATTTACCAACAGTGTAGTTTCATATAGAGTCATGCAGTGCCACAAAATCTGAGAGGAAGTGTTGTGGCCAAAAACAAGCACCAAGAACAGCTTTCTCACGTTCTGGCTTTTTTGGCAAATGGAGCTATGTTGAACACTGAAGTGTGCACATATCAGAAATCAAATTTGTACTTAAGTAAACAGAATATTAAAGAATATTAAATAGCTATAGCTACAAATGCTACTACTAATGCTACTACTAGGGAAGTACTCAAAATATCAATATGGACTTCTTGAAAATACGTGTGTCAATACAGAGATACATATCGGGACACTTTTAAACAACATAAATCCATTATAAATTGTAGAGTTTCCTGCTACTTACTGCAAGGCTGAAACTGCTGGGCTGAAAAAGTGATTTATTCATTAAAGAAAACTGTATTAGGATATTAAGGGCATAAGGGAACTTGAAATGCCAATACATTTTGGTACTCTACATAATAAAAACATCAATTTACTAAACTTTTAATATATTTTTTAAGGGATATCCATCTGAACACGTAACACGTATCGGGATACACATTGTATGGTGAGGTACTTGGCAATACACAGCCCTGTAGTACTATTACGCATTATTAGTAGTACTTATTACAGTTACAAATATTTAAACTGCTACCAGAATCTACTATTAGTCAAGCAAGTGTCACTACTACAACTAATAGGCTATCACTTTTTTATGTATAATAGGTTATCACTATCACTACTACAACTGCTTTGACTACCATTACTATGTGTTAGCTTCATCATCGTTTAAGATAAACTTATTAAAATAAGAATAGTGCTATAGAAATTTCAATAGATTATTTGTAATGATAAAACATGACAGTGTAAGTTCAAACTTCAGAAGGAAATGTAAATGTAAATTTTTACCTACTACTACTTTTACCTCATCAATTTTAAGTTCATTCTCTCCCAGTACTGCCTAGTATATCCCACCCACAAATGTTTACAGGAATAAAAATACTGTTAAAAGTTGTGAGTATTTTGTATTACATAAAGCCATTTTGTAACATCTAATAATGACATAAGTTTCAGCAGAGTAGCCTCTTTACAGATGCACCATTTTGCTTCTGTGGTTTAGATAGTTAGATAACACAGTATCTAGAAGTCATGTCATGTGATCATACTGTTTACAGATGGCATAGGTCAAAGTACATTCACTGCAGCATATAGTACTGCATGCATATCATAATGTAGGCGACAATCCAAAGAAAATTGTGTCAATGAGTAAAATGTGACTGATGTGATAGTATTTTCAACTGGCAGAATGTGATTTGGTTCCAAAATTGATACTTTGGCTTTAAGTATCTGCTGATACCTGATATTAACCAATACCAGTGTAGGGACTGAAAATGTGATTTTTCCTTCCTCCAAACACAGTTCCACTTATTGCAAAATAGATCATAGTGTGTTTTGTAACTGTCATTTATCCTACAAGCAACATTATGAGACATCCTGCACCAGCATCAGCCAGTAAATAGTCTGCTTACAGCCAATTCAGTTTCCAACATGGATATCAGTTGAACCGATATCATGGAACCGATACCCGATCTGACAAATTTTCCTGGATTGGTACCAATATCCGATATAATTATCAGCATCGGTGGATCCCTACTGACAAAAGCAACCTGCAACTCCATCCACGCCGCAGCAGCACTACCATCAGCCTACTCCAACTCCTCTCATTTTTACTACCAAAAAGAGGGAATGCTTTGTAAATAGATAAATAATTATAGTTTTTCTTCAACAAATCAGTGTTGCTTTCTTTTTTTAGTCTAAACTCAGTACCTTTGTTTATCAAGAAAAAAAAATGTGTTGCCTATATTTACTGTTTATTTATTTATGTCTTACAGAGTAAGAAAATGATAAGTTACATAAGTAAGTGCAAGATTCTCACCAAAGTACTTCCTGTCTCGCCAAACCACCAACATGCACATATTGTATATAGGGCTTTTAGCGGCAGGATAAGACTTGTAAGACCTGACATGTACTGCTGTAGCATTAATTCCACCCCCAGCCTGTAGCCTGTTAGCGCGCCTTTGCTAGCATGTGCTTGCCACTGTCACCAGATTAACACTCCGGCTTAAAACCCTGCTCACAAAGACACTGTGTACAGAACACTGGCCGTGCTAATGCTTTTCCTCCTCTATTCCAGCCGAGTGGCACGTAACTCTCCTGGACCGGCCCCAATAACTCCCCAGCTAACTTTCAACTGCCCCAAGTCAAATAAAGTGTAAGTACAGCAAGTAGAGAAAACAATAAGAGCTTGTTCCCCGTGGAGCAATCTGATCAAGAGGCTCTTCGATGTTATATTGCTTGAGTGAGCTTCTATTTTGTTGACTACATTAAGGAGAGTTCTGATTCAATAACAGCCTATTTCATTCTGAGCAGTATCGTCCGTATTACCATATTCAAATCAATGGCTTGTGTACTTTTGTGTATATGGCGACCAATAGTCCTTAAAGGGATGGTACTGTGCTCTTTATTGCTTTCTAAACAAATCTTGTTCATCTGTAGGACAGCGTTGTATAGCTGCCAATACCACCTTGAGAATGCCCAACTTCATCAGATCTCAGAAGCTAAGCAAACCTGGTTAGTACTTGGATGGGAGACCACTGGGAATACCAGGTGCCACAGTTCAGCAGCAGTGGCTGTAATGTATACTGTTGTTGTGTCCTTGGGCAAGAATTTCACCCACCTTGCCTTCAGTGTTGAAATACACTGGGGTATGAATGGGAGTGTTTGTGAGAACAATCTGGCGTGTTTACAGAATGTTTAGCCTGCATGTCTGTTAACATGCACTGTCCCAACCAAATATAAATGAATAAATATATAATACAATTATAAAATGATATAAATAATACTTCACTTTAATCATTTTAAAATCTTGTTCTATCAACAATTTATGGAGCAGACTGGATGTAGAGGGCTTCTTTATTGGTCAGTGCTTCGAGGGCCAAATCATCATGGCTCTAAAACTGTGCCAGGAAATGATCAAATGTGATGATAACAAAAGATGTGCAAGGGCAGAAGAGAGGTGAATAGGGGTGTACGCTCAAATAGCATACCAAGGTAATGCTCTTCTGTTGGAAATGTGTTTATTTTCAGCACTATATTAATGGCTGGCAATAATATAGAAAAAGTGCCAGGTCTCTAGATCTTGAGCTATAAGCTTTGTCAGGATTACCTTAGCCAGAGGATTTTACCTAATGTGCATGTTTTGGGTTGATCAGGGAAACCGGAGCGCCTAGAAGAAAGAAACGCAACCAGGCAAAGGGAGAAACATGCAAAGTATGCACAGAATAGAGAATAAGGTACACGAATATTTGTGCTGAATATTTGCTGACAATTGTCCAATGTCAGGGCAACACGAAGGTCGGTGGTTTAGTGTCCACAGCTAGTGACACTTCTTAAATACCATTTAATGTAAGTTGAATTGTTCAGAATCTGTCTAAATGTGTGTACTGTGCTAGTATGCTGGGAGTTAGGGAAGAACAATACGCGCTTGTACACAGGTTGCCTTTGTTCTAAATGGAGAACTTTGTATGCACTCTACTTTACTGTTGAATGTTGGTTTCTATAGAGATGTGTTGCTGTGGATAGGACATGTGCTGACACAGAGCTTCTGCTGCTGTTGTGAAACCACTGTTGGGCTCAGTGCTGGCTCCAGAGTGTAAATCTCACACATCTTAAATATTTACCTCCCTCAGACACTGTCGGGACACCTCCACGGGCCCCCTCCACGGGCCCCTCCAACCATCCAAGCAGGCAAGCAGGCAGCCCAGACTGAGAAGTGTCATCGGTGCACTCCAAAATAAATTATTTACTCCCCCTCCCTGCTCACTTCAAAGGGCTGGCAGACCATTCAGGCTCCACATTTGGGAGAGGAGGTGAGGTGAGGTGGGGGGTGGAGGAGGAGGAGGAGGAGACAGCAGTCACTAGGCAACCTTTGGATCACCTGCTCCGACATGCCCCAAAAGCAGCCACTTACCACCACATGCACAAGGTAGGAGAAGGTCCTTTGGCTGCATTTAAACACAGTGGTTTCAAGCAGGGGAAATGTTACGCTCATGTTTAAGTAAAGGGAAACAGCTGACCTTGCATATTGATATGTAGCAAAGATGAGTGAATAAGATACTTACCCTTGATGATCAAATTTACATCTGGAAATTCAATGCAATTCACATAATAA
>KN484986.1:0-11718 GCA_000787095.1 Periophthalmodon schlosseri
ATAAATAAATCTCAATAAATAAATACAAATTTTAATAAAAAGGAGGGGGTGGGTGGTCAGGTCACATACTCTGTACTCTATACTTGCATATTCACCTGTTTGTCAAATTACTCCAGAAACACTTCCCACGTCAAGTGAAAAATGTCCACTTTCCCTCAAAGTTCAAATTTAATTTTTTCTAGTTGGACATGTTTCATTACGTCATACAATAGATTTGTTTTTTTTTTGTTTGATAAGTCTAGCAGTTGCATGCATTTTTACACTGATTAATGCTGAACCAACATAAGAATCAGCACAGAAGCAGTGACAGATTTCTGCACAAAAAAACCCCAAAACGTATTTGGCGTCTTAATTACAGTCTCTGAATAATTATTATCATAGTGCAACATTTTATTTAGAATTTTATAATTGTAAAGGGTAAACACACTTTGAACCATTGTAAACAGATCTGAGCCTTGGTCGTTTCTCTCTGCGATTAGTTTGTAATTAAATGAGTTTTCACATTGGCTTCTGTCATATAATTAAATATAAAAAGCGCCAGTCTTTTGAACGGCTCTTTGACATGAAGATTCGGATCCCATAAAGGAGCCAAAAGTCCCATCACTAATTTGAGCGCGTGTGATCAGCGCGACTCCTCCGTTATTAAACCAGTGAAACGTTAAGAATTGGCACCGGAGCTGTTAGGAAAATGGGTTTTGGTGCCCATCCCTAATGAGCTTGTAGGTATTCAATACAATAAAAGCAACCAAAAGGTAAAAAACTAAATGCCTTTATTGTAGTCTATTTTTTTTTGCTAAAAAGTTACAGTGTGGAGCTTTAAGTAGGTGTATTTTGAAGTTAGACTAGACTTGCCTGGTTGATACTGAGAATCATTTAAAAAACTTAATCTTTTCCAATGAAGAACGAAGCTGAACAGGCAAAAGTCAGTAGTATTAGTTTATCTGTGTCTCCAGAAATCCATCTCAAATCTTAAACATGAGTCTGATGATCGTAACACTATACCTGATGTATTTGTACACATTCTGCTGCATATAAAGCTTGTGTCTATTGCTGTGCGTCATTCTCACGCTCGCTGCTGCCCCCTGTCTGCTTTGACCTGCATCTGTGCGTCTCTTTGACAGAGCGAGCAGTCTCCTAAAGACATGAGCCACCCCTGTGCTCCCATCAAAGAGTCTTCGCGGGACAACACCGCCGCATTTCACTCACAGCGCTCTAAAAACGAGGTCCGAACAACCGCTGTCCTTCAGTCAATACACAGCGATGCATTCAGATAAGCAGTTTGGATGCTGCTGACATCTTGAGACTGTTATTACTGTTATTTGACTATTTTAAATGTCCAGGAAAGTGGATTGCGTTGATACTAAGACTTACTTAAAGGTCCTGTATTCCGCAAAACTGACTGTTGTGAGCTTTAAGTCATGTTATAATGTTGTTACCTCCTCAAAATCATGCCTGGAGTTGCGTTTTGTTTCATTCACGCACATATTTTTAGTCTGTCTGCATCTCCGAAGCTCAAAATGCACCGTGTGATGTCATGAAGCGGTAGTTTTCAAGTTGACAGCTACATTTCACCTTTTCTTCAGTAGAGATTGGCTATTCCAGGACTGAAATCATCCAAATGATTATAGCGAAGGAGTGTGTGGAGTTTAAAAACACGGCGGAGCACTTCCTGTATTACCACATGACATCACAAGGTGGAGTGTTTTCTCCACATGACATCACAGGTGGAGTGTTTTCTGTTTGGGAGAAGAACTCGGCCTAAATATGCAGGGTTTGTGTGTTAAACATGTGTGAATGAAACAAGACACAACTCCAGGTCTGTTTTTGATGAGGAAACAACGTTATAACATGGATCAGAAAATGGCGTAATATGGGCCCTTTAATTACAGCCGCATCTAAGTCAGTTCTTCTTGCAGTTTCCACATAGTGAGACATATAAAGGCATTTGTATCCATTGCCAGAAACGACTTATCTGTGAAAGTAAAATATGTGTTGACTGATATTTTAAGTTGTTGACCTCATTAAATAAAGCAGCAAAACACATGAGACATACCTGATACAATGTAGATTAGAAGTTGACTCAAATCCAAAGATTAGTTACGGTATTTTGTTTTTATTTTACAACACAAAAAGGCTCTATGTATTTTTTTTGTTCCTGTTCAAAAGCTTCCTTGCATGTCGTTGCTGATATATATATGTGGCCCATTGAAGAGCTTAACGATGTCTTCTACCGTGCAGGCAGCTTGGTTTTAGTCTAAAACTAATCTAATAGTTGTATAGCAATATTTATGATTGCTTATGTATTGATTTAACGTCTCTCCTCCCCTGTTGGGTCCTGTAGCAGGTCAGTATGTACCACGACCCTCACGGTGAAGACGGAGTGTCCAAAGAAAACCGAATGATCTTCACTGAGTCCATGCCTCGCAGAGTCGGCAGCTTCTACAGAGGTATGTCAGCTATGGGCCTTAGGTGAGTTATAACCATAGACTGTTTATGTAAATGGACGTAGCTAACCTGCTAGCCGCCGCGTTCCAAATAGGAAGTGAGCATGGGCGCACTTCCGGCTCCATCGACTCTGGCTCCCAATTCACTTCACGTCAGAAAACTGTCGCCTCTCTCTGTTAAATCAAGATATGAACATTAATAACAGACAAGTCAGGCGCCTTCTTTCCCCGAGGTTGCTCCCGCTAACAGATTTGATTGACAGCGTTGCTAAGCGCCCGCTCCCTGCTAAACCAGCGGTGCGGACAGGAAGGGGCGTTATCTTCAACGGTCTCGCTCCGGATTGGCTCTTTGGTCACTGTGATACTCGCGGTCGGAATTCCAAATACTTGGCTCCTAATTCGCCCCATAACTGCTCCGGCCTCGACAAGCTTCATTCGACCGGAGCCGAATGCTGTGGGTGACGTCACGCTCACGTAGTTCACTTCTTTATACAGTCTATAGTTATAACTGACCAGCCACTCTCACATTCATTCGTACTATTAATAGTAAGTTTTATTTATATAGTGCTTGTCTAAACGCTCAAAGATGCAAATGGTAAAATAACACAAGCAAAGCAAGCTAGCAGACAAAGCATTAGTGTGATAAAGAGGAATAAACAAAATTATAACTGGTTTATAATAACCACAAATTACAAATTATTACGAAAGATTCAGGCTTAGTGACTACTTAAAGAGGGGGTATAATGCAAGAGTGATTTTTTTAGCTTTCTCCCTTGTTATAACATTGGTTCCTCATCAGAAACACGCCTGAAGAGGTTTTAAATGTCATCCATGCATGTTTGAGTAATTTAGCGGTCTCTCCCGGGCCCTATTCAGGCAGTAAGATTCTGTCCAATGCTCCGCCCACATCATCGCCTACATTACCCATGCTCCCACACGACAGTTCCCCATAAATATACAAAAGTCTGATACAAAAGTGTACAGTTGTCCCTCGCTATAACGCGGTTCACCTTTCGCGGCCTCGCTGTTTCGCGGATTTTTTTAGAGCAGTTTTGCATGCTTTTTTTTTTTTACAGCATATGGACGCACATTGTGTTCTGCGCCCTGATTGGCTAAGGGACTGTAGACCGTTGTCAGTCTTCTCCGTGCCGTGTCTCCTGTACAGTACAAAATGCGTTCATCTTGCCAAATTTACTTAAACGTTCGATCGCAGCAGTGTGACTCTGAAGTGCTGTGTGTTTGCAAGTTTTCTCCTCGACAAAACCCACAATGTCAATGAAACGTTTAAAATTGACGAAGGTTTGAACTTTGAGAGTGTTTAAACGAGAGAAATGTGAGAAAACCTTAATGCCTGTCTGAGAAAAGCGTATAAAGTGTGTGGTGAGGGGTTTTACAGCCTTAAAACATATAATAATTGAAAAAAATAAAGCTGACTACTTTGCGGATTTCGCCTGTTGCGGGTTATTTTTAGAACGTGACCCCCGCGATAAACGAGGGACCACTGTACACTACAACTTCACAAACCTGATGCAATGTGCAGTAGTTTCGTTAGAGTTTCTGACTTGTGTTGCGATAGCGCTCTGAAGAGGGAGTTTGGGGATCCAGAGCATCAAAAACAAAAGTGAAACTTATAGAACATGTTAATACGTTGTTTTCAGCGAATTTAGCATTTTCAAAACAATAAAAGGAAACATGGCGATTTAAATGTGTAATGTTTTAGCAGTTAATACCCCATAAAAGTAAAATACCTCCTCTTTTAATGCCCAAACTCTTACTCGTAGTTACCAGGTCTACACTATTCAAAAAAGAGCTGTTCCTTGTGACATTTGTGCCCCAAAAATGTAAAAAAGTAACACCGCAAACCTTAATTGAGGTGGCACGATTCCATGGAAATAGAAAGTTAAAATACTTTGGAATATTCTCCATGACCGTATACTTTTATTTTTATTGACAGAGCTTTAAATTCATCTGTAGTTTCTTCAGACTATGTGAGTAAAACATCTGATCACGCACCATTACTATTAGAGTTTCAGTTTCCTTCCCAGATGTGAAGTCCGCCTCGGAGGAAACTGAACTCACTTTTTTTGGCAGAAAAAAAGAGATTTCAATTAATGCGTTTCTTTTGTTCAATCAGAGTGACACTACTTCATATTTCTTGTTATGCAAAAGTTCCAAATTACACCGAGACAAAGTAAAGGCTGAAATAAATGATCCTCAACAAGACAAAAGTTCCAGTTTACACCAATTTGCAGGAGACGGTGTGAAGTTTGTGAACGTGAGCTGCTCAGTAGAACGACAGAAAACTGCGCAAAGTCTTCCGCTCAATCTACAACTTTCCAACAATGATTTTCCAACTCTAGGTGTTTCCCCGTAGGCCTGGGAAAGGTCAAAGTTTGATATATTGCTGAAGTAAATACAGACGATAAGCGATAATATTGAAACCAAACCATAAGGCAAAATTATCCCCCCAAAAACAGTTCTAAATGTCCAATATTGTTTAAAAATTATAACCTGCAGTGTTTACGAGGCCAGTCATGTTTTGGCTCGACAGCTACGACATCAGGCTGCTTTTCGTATGAGACCTAGAATCAAAAATACCGCAGACGCTGTTATTAGAGACCCTGTTGAAATTAATGATACTTTTACCATTCAAATCTGAGTTTCCCCGAGACAATATTAAAATGAATGACTTTCTCCGAGGTCTTTGTATTTCTGTTATTGATTCTGACACTGCTAAACACACGGACTCTCTACTCTCCCTTGTTGAAGTGACTAATTCAGTTAAAGCTATGCAATCTAATAAAGCCCCCGGTCCTGATGGGTTTCCGATCGAATTCTACGAGAAATTTGTTGCAAAATTGGCACCGCTGCTTTTGGCTACGTTTAATGAATCACTAGAGCAGGTGTTTTACCACTAACACTTAAGCTACTATTACGTTACGTGGTTCTTACCTTTATCGTCGCTAATTCAAATGTAAAGGTGTCGGCGAAGGTAAATGCTTCCCGTTTGGAGAATGTGCTTCCCTCGATTATTTCCAACGAGCAAATTGGCTTCGTAAATCGCAATCAAACACCTGTACACGTCTAAATATACTTTATTCTAAACGTTCATCTGATTCTCTTTTGATCGGGTGGAGTGGGAGGACTTGTTTGCAGTTTTGTTGAAATTCGGATTTGGTAATAGATTTGTTTCTTGGATTCGCCTCCTTTACTCCTCTCCTGAAGCTCGTCTCCATAACAATGATATTTTCTCTGACCGTTTTACTCTTAGTCACGGAACGCGTCAAGGCTGCCCCCTGTCGCCCTTGTTATTCCAGTCGATTCCTCTTTTTCTGCCAAAACATTTTTTCTTAGCTCAATATTTACTGTGTGTACTTTTTGTTTGTACTACTGGGAACATTTGTCTTATTTTTCTGTGCTACAGTGAGATTTGGGCTGTAGAAGATTGAATCATTATAGATACAAACTATACATTCTGGCAAGGCAAGTTTATTTGTATAGTGTAATTGGTCCACAAAGTAATTCAAAGTGCTTTACGGAATAAAAAAGACATTAAAATCACAATACCACAAATCAAAACGTAAATAATCATAAATAATCATCATAATATTGACATTAAAAGAGAAGAGTGCATAATAAAAATCTTTCAGTCACATGCAGCTAAACAGAACCGTTTGGGGCCTGGATTGAAACATTGTCAGTCAAGTAGAGGCTGATTCCGCGTGTTAAGTCCTGGTTTAGTCCTGGTGTTTAGTCCTGGTTTAGTCCTGGTGTTTAGTCCTGGTTTAGTCCTGGTGTTTAGTCCTGGTTTAGTCCTGGTGTTTAGTCCTGGTTTAGTCCTGGTGTTTAGTCCTGGTTTAGTCCTGGTGTTTAGTCCTGGTTTAGTCCTGGTGTTTAGTCCTGGTTTAGTCCTGGTGTTTAGTCCTGGTTTAGTCCTGGTGTTTAGTCCTGGTTTAGTCCTGGTGTTTAGTCCTGGTTTAGTCCTGGTGTTTAGTCCTGGTTTAGTCCTGGTGTTTAGTCCTGGTTTAGTCCTGGTGTTTAGTCCTGGTTTAGTCCTGGTGTTTAGTCCTGGTTTAGTCCTGGTGTTTAGTCCTGGTTTAGTCCTGGTGTTTAGTCCTGGTTTAGTCCTGGTGTTTAGTCCTGGTTTAGTCCTGGTGTTTAGTCCTGGTTTAGTCCTGGTGTTTAGTCCTGGTTTAGTCCTGGTGTTTAGTCCTGGTTTAGTCCTGGTGTTTAGTCCTGGTTTAGTCCTGACTCTGGGCACCAAATGGAGGCCGGTCCCTGTCATTTATTTTTTGCAGTTCATAATTTTAAAATTTTGCCTTATGGTTTGGTTTCAATATTATCGTTTATCGTCTTTATTTACTTCAGCAATATATCGAACTTTGACCTTTGACAGGCCTTTGGGGAAACACCTAGAGTTTGAAAATCATTGTTGCAAAGTTGTAGATTGAGTGGAAGACTTTGCCCAGTTCTCTGTCAGCTCACGTTCACAAACTTCACACTGTCTCCTGCAAATTGGTGCAAATTGGAGCTTTTGTCTTGTTGAGGATCATTTATTTCAGCCTTAACTTTGTCTTCGATACCTACAAAACCCTCTTTGTGCAGCGATAATCAAGCTGTTCTCAACACATTTTAAGATCTGGTGCCTGTTTAGACGTCGATTTAAATTAGTATCTGCTTCTTCCCAAAGCCCGTTAACTAAAAAAACACTTATTTTCCTCCATCTGGCTCTTTTTTTTCAATTTTTTACGATAGTGTTATCAAACAAATCAAGGATCTATACACATCTGGTTTGTTTGACACTTTTGCCAGTCTCTCTTCCAAAACTAACCTACGTCATACTCATTTCTTTCGCTATTTTCATGTCCGTAATTTTGTCTGTGTTTTTCTTATTTCCCCTCTGTACCTTCTGCACAGTCTTGGGCACTGTACTTAAGTAGAATTTTTAGGTTTCTGTACTTTACTTAAGTACATTTTACAGTGGATACTTTTTACTTTTACTTCACTACATTTGAGAGCAGTAACTGTACTTTCTATTCCACTATGTTTTTGAACAGGACTGAAAAGTAAAAAGTACTTTACATCTGATTTGAGGGGTTATTTTTACCATGTTCGTGGTAACATCCTGACTAAAGTTTTCGAGTTCAAGCTTCGGCTTTGAGCAAAAATAAATAAATTCACAAAATTCATAAGAAAAATTAAGAAAATATGACTTCTTTTTTTAATAATTTTTTTTTTTTTTTAATATTACTACGTTTACATTTTAACAAATTAACACTTGTGTGAAATACTTTTACCTTTTTACCTTAAAGGGGTACTTTAATACTTTTACTTGAGTAAGTTTTCACCTCTGTATCTGTACTTTTACTTAAGTAACAACACTGAGAACTTCATCCACCGCTGGTCTTGGGAAAAAGTCACTCTCACATAATCATATCAAAGATGTGTGATTTTATTCTGTCATTAAGTGATCAAAATGAACAATACAGGGGAAAGGAGTTGGGAATAATACTGAGTGAGGGTCTCTGGGATGACGCCATTGATAGAATACGGTCTACTACGTCTTGTGCTCGTCTTGGTCTTATCCAATTCAAAGTTTTACGTAGGGTGCATTTTTTGTAGGTCAAGATGGTTTGAAATTTACCCAGAAACTGAAGACAAATGTGATAAATGTAACGTCACAGCGCTTTGAAAACGAGGTCCGAACCAAATCCTTCAGTCAATACACAATGATGGATTCACATAGGCAGTTTGGATTCCATTGACATCTTAAAAGCGTTAAGACAGCTGCAGTACATCCAGAACGCTGCTGCTCGGGTCCTGACTAGAACCAGGAAGTACTTGACACATGCGTCCTGTGCTCAGGTCTGTGGCTCCTCTGGCTCAGAGACTTTAAAGCAGCTCTGCTTGTTACAAGTCTCTCCATGGACCAGCACCAAAGAACATCTCCCACATGTTAGAGCCACATGAACCAAATCACACTCTGAGGACTTCAGGGTCTATAAGGCAGTGTCCAGCAGTGATCTGACCAGAACTGAAGAAGCAGCTTGGATAAACAGCGAAACGTCTTGATTCCAGTAACTTTTTGTCCATAATGTAAATGGGACTATTTCATTGGTGAGATTATGTATGAGCTCTAAGTGTCGGGCTGAGATGGGTTGGGACGGGAATGTTGTTTTTAAAATATTTATTTTTTCCTATTATTATTTTTATTTCATTTTATTTTATTTCTACACGTATATGGCAGGTGATATTTCCGCTTCTACATGCTCATATTTTGTACAATTTTATCATATGTGAATTTGAAGAAATGAAAAAAGGACAATTTTATATTTATATATTATACTATATATTTTTATATTATACAACTGTATATTTCATTGTATATTTTTTTTTTTTTGCCAGTGTTGTGTTTCTAATCCCTCAGTCGTCCGGGAATGATTCATAGCAAAAAAAAAAAAATCAGTTCTGTCAACTGGACAAAAGTTTCAGAGTGAAGACGTTTCCCCACTGATCCAAGCAGCTTCTTCAGATTTAAACTGAAGAAGCCATAGCAAGAAGAAGAAACAGAGAATTTTTCTTCTGCTGTGTTTTTGCCAGTGTTTTTCATAAATATTTGGGGGAAAAAACGAGTCAAGTTTATGGAGATGCAAGCCCACTCGTAGTTAGGAGACATCTTTTTCAGTGCAATAGAAAACAACTTGATTTTAGTCAAATTCTTGTCTTAAAATTACCTGCTCAGAACATTTGAAGGATTGAAGCATTGCCAATGTCGTAGTTTGTGTTGAAATCTGTGGGAAAACCGGGTTGTTTCAAGATTGGCAATTGCGATCCCAGTGGGGCTATATTCTTTCATCTTTTTTTTTTCAAATTTATTTTCAATACACCCTCGTTCCCTCTCCTTTGTTTGAAGTGTGCTCTCGGCTCACAGTGGGTCAGACGGACCGTTGGCTCTTGAGTCCACTTAGAAAAATACTAAAACAACTGGGCCTTTGTTACCTGATTTGTGCCATAGTGTTCAACAGCTCTGCATTTCATTCGCAGAGTTCTTTGAAAGTGACAGTAATGACAGTAATTTTTGAATTTCCTTTTGCTGATTGTAAAAAGAAAATCGCTTCTCTTGTTCGGCAACATAAAAGTAGAAGTTAAAGCCCCAATTTTATTCACAAATGTTGTAATGATTGATTTGCAAGAATTAGACCAGTGTGTTTTACCTACAAAGAAAAACATATTGTGTAACGTTTATTATGGAGTTGACCCCTATTTGGCCGATAATCTCTCATGTAACACCATATCAAGTAGACAATTCCCAATCTCGTGTCATTTCGGAAGCTAAGCAGGGATCATCAAGGCAAGGAAAGTTTATTTGTACAGCACAATTTGTACACAAGGTAATTCAAAGTGCTTTACACAATAAGAAAGATATTAAAATCACAATATAACAAATCAAAACATAAATAACCACAAAAAATCATCATAAAATGAACATTAAAGGAGAAAAGTGCAGAATAAAACCCTTTCAGTCACATGCAGCTAAACAGAACCGTTTGGAGCCTGGATTTAAACATTGTCAAAGCAGAGGCCTGTCTCACATCTTCAGAAAGATTGTTCCAGGTTTTAGCTGTTGAAGTCACAGGGAGCGTCCGGTGAAGTCCTTTTACAGATTCTAAAACAAATATCCGGCTTGTAGCTCATTAATTTGTTGTCGATAGCTCACAGAAAGAATTCCTTTGGTTTCTTCCCCCCGGACATGTCGCTGGCTCGTCAGAAATTTTGCTAAAAAATGTAAAAATGGTTTAAAAGTCTTGGTTTACTTAAAAGAAAATCATAACCAAACAAATCTTCCAGCACTGGAAGAGGTAAAATGATTAAAAAGCAAAGTAAAGAAGGAAGCAGCAGGAGCGAGCGAGGTTTACGTCTGCACACTTCAGAAGCAGGAAGCAGTAAAAGTTTCAAGACTGAGACTTTGCCTGGTTAGTCCTGGGATGGGAGAATAATCCATTGCATTATTCAAACAGATATATCGTAAAAGTAGCTCTTAGGGTCAAAATGAGATCGCTGTGTGCTGTCAGCATCTAATTATAAAGCATTTTTATTGTCTGCAAACCAGGAAGTAAGGCTAATGCGCTGTTAGCATGCTACTTGTTGTTCGCTCTGGCCTCTTAAAGTTGAGAACAGCTCTTATAAACTCATTTTGGCGAAAAATTAGGATGCTAGGAATGGGTTACGAAAGTTTACAGTTTAAAGACAGAATAAAATAAAAATAAAAGCACGTTGTTTCAGTTAGTTTGGAAAAACAGAAAGACATGCATCCTTACTGTGACTTACTGTGACTTATTTGACCTTGAGATGGTTTTAATTTTTTGTTTCTGTGGAATCAGCATGCGACGTGCCACCTCCATAAAGTTACATACTGCACCTTTAAAATAAACTAGTTCTGTTTTTCATTCAGTAAAAATAGAAAAAAAAAAAGTATAGCATCTTTAAGTGTACGGTGAGGGTTATTATGCAAAAAAGATCTTATTTTCATTTATTTTAATTATTAATTTAAAATCCATTGATGTTCGTGTCTCCTCAGTGCCCTCGCCCAGGCCGGATAACTCGTCCTCGTTCCACGATGGGGTGGGCCAGCCTAGGGGTCCGGTGGTACCTGGAATACCCGGAGTGCCTGGAGTTCCCGGTGCCACTGTTGTGCAGAGTGTGTCTGTTGTACCCGGAGTACCCGGAGTAGGGGTCGTGCCGGGAGACCCTAACCATCCAGCCGTCTCCATGGGCAACCACTCCAAGAGGCAGACCGCGTTTGAATGGTGAGTGTTCGGCCGTAAATACGGATGAGACGAACTGTGTGAAATCAGTTTGTGTCCAGTGGAGTTTTCAAAATGGCATCTCTCCAAGGGTCGGCTAAATGTAAGATATTGACAAGGTCACCACAGTGTGAAATAGTGTTATGATACAAAAATTTCGATAGGAATTGGCTTGATACCACAGACTGTACATATAAATGGACATAGCTAATGTGCTAGCCGCCGCGTTCCAAACAGGAAGTGATCATGGGCGCACTTCTGGCTCCATCGACTCTGGCTTCAATTCACTTTACATTGGAAAACCGTCGCCTCTCTCTCTGTAACTGCTGCAGTGAGCCTCCTCATTTTGCTCTTAAAATGCTCGTATTAACCCGCTCTACGTGATCCTCGTATTTTTATTTTGCTATTGTGTCCGTAAATCAAGATATGAACAGACAAATCAGGCGCCTTCTTTCCCCGAGGTCGCTCCC
>KN484986.1:11744-27647 GCA_000787095.1 Periophthalmodon schlosseri
GAGGTCGCTCCCGCTAGCGTTAGCAACAGGTTTGATTGATAGCATTGCTAAGTGCCCGCCCCCTGCTAAACCAGCGTTGCGGGCAGGAAGAGGCGCTACCTTCAACAGCTTCGCTCCAGATTTGCTCTTTGGTTGCTATGGTACTCGCGGTCGGAATCACAAATGGGGAACTTGGCTCCAAATTCGCCACTATATATGCGCTAGCCTCGACGAGCTTCTATGGGTGACGTCACACTCTCTCAGTCCACTTCTTTACACAGTCTATGCTTGATACTCAATGCCGATTTCGATACCACCGTGATAATAAGGTTCTTTTTAGACAATAAAATATAAAATTCAACACAAAACTATAATAAATTACCATGTGGTTTTACACTAGTTTTGATAAAGCTAATATAAGACTTGTATTTTCCGGAGTATAAGTCGCACCAGCCAAAAAATGCATAATAATGAAGAAAAAAACATATATTTCACATATAAATCGCATCTGAGTATAAGTCGCACCCCCGGCCAAACTATGAAAAAAAGTGCGACTTATAGTCCGGAAAATACGGTATCTAGTTTCAATACTATTAGTATGTGATTTTTGATACTGTACGTTTGACCTTAGTGTGAAGCCCATGAGAAATTGTGATTAAAACACTACCAAAAAACAAAAAAGGCAGAGGATATTTATAAGCAACAAACTAACATGAATTACACACATAGACTGTATAAAGAAGTAGACTAAGTGAGTGTGACGTCACCCACAGCATTCGGCTCCAGTCAAATGAAGCTCATCGAGGCTAGAGCGGTTATAGGGGCCAATTTGGAGCCGAGTTCCATATCTGGACTAAGTTATTAATGTTATTAATGTTCATATCTTAATTTACAGACACAATAGCGAAAAAAACAAAACAAAACAGGATCATGTAGAGAGGGTTAATACGAACATTTTAAGCCCAAAATGACGAACATGACAGCAGCGGTTACAGAGAGAACGGCGAGTCGATGGAGACGGAAACGCGCCCGTGCTCACTTCCTATTTGGAACGCGGTGGCTAGCAGGTTAGCTACGTCCATTTATTTAAACAGTCTATGATCACATACAATAAAAATGAAGATACATGATTACAAAATGATGGTCAAAATCATGTTTTGCAGTTCCACATATACCGGACATAAGCTTATCAATGCATTAAATACAATTATTATTATTATTATTATTATTATTATTTTGGGCAGACCTAAGCTATGAATGAGTATGTTATATTTCTGTGTGTTTGTTTTTTGTTGACTGTGTTAATGTGTTATATAAATGAAATTGAAATGAATAGTCAGTGGTTTAGTTTTAAAAGAGTCTCTGAGCCACAAATGGTTAATGTACAGGTCCTTCATTAATGTTATTAGTAAAATCTTGTAGAATTATATAAACCTTTTTATTAGAGCTGTCAAAACACAGGAAAACTACACAGGATATAATTAAAGCTATTTTAAACTGAGAGATATGTACTGAGAGACTATAGTTGAAAGTGAAATAACTATACTGTCATTTAATCGAGTTAAATCAGACCTGTTCTGCAAAACCAACTTTTCAGAGCCTTTAACCATGTTATAGTTGTTTCCCTTCACCATTTACCCTCTTGAAGTTGTATTTGGAGCGATTCGTGCATGTTTGGACAATCTTTAATCGCTTATTTTCAAGACGCCATTTTGCCGATCAATTCCCGTTTTCACCGACACTGGTACACGCCCACTGTGACGTAAGTTCTCTTTGTTGTGACGTCAGCTCCCTCTGGACACCACAGTTTTCTAACGCGGAAGTCAGCGGATTTGTTTGTCTTATTAAGTCGTTTTAGATGAGTATTGCGATTAAAAATGTCCAAATTATCTAACATAATGATCCATAGCAGTCACAAGTACAAGGTCTGTTTTAATGTGTTTTAGTAATTTATGTTTTTACAGTTGGATTATGTTCGAAGTTCAGATTTTAAACACGTCGAGGAATATTGACATTTGAGACAAGACTGAAATATGAAAAAAATGGTCTTTCCACATAGTAAGGCTTTTTGTTTGCAGAGGAAATGATGGCACTTAAACTTAATGATTTGACAACTGTGTTAATTTAAATTGCTGTTTTGAGATGAAATCTTGGAGCCGTACTTAAATGACCAATTAAAATCTCTCAAATCTCGTTGTGGCATAAATCTTGTTTAGTCTTACATCTCCTGTTTAAAAGTTTGCACATTTTAAAGTCCAGAATTTTGAATTATTTTAGATTTTTTTTTAAATGGCCAAGACACAAACAATACAAACTTAAATGGTAAACAACTCAATTTGACACAATTTGGATATTTTTTATAACTAAATGTCCCTACAGGGCTACCATATGTGTCCATATTCAGTAACATGGAAGTGAAGTCGGAAGTAGGACTCAACCAAGCCCCAGGGTCTAAACATGGCCGCCCATTGAAGTCAATGGGCCGTGCTCAGTGGCGGATTTCGTGAGTTTAGCCTTTAGCGGCCAGGTGCATCCGGTCCTGCCCATGGGCCGTGTGCAGTTGAGCTACTCCCCATTAGAGATTTGGCGATGAGAACAAACGGAGCGGCCACGAAGGAGACAAGGCGATAATAAATACATTACAAATTATGAATGATGATGTTTATGTTTCCAGGAGCTTCTGAACCATGTTCTAAACCTGCGGCTCGTTCATGACAGTTGGACTCGTTCTCATTGCTCACAGGCTCGTTAATGTCGTACCATGTGACCGCTCCAACCAATCAGAGCTTGAGCTTAGCTAGAGCGGACGTAGAGCGTAGCTGGAGCTAACGATTAAAAAGCGTTTCTTAAAACAACAGACGGATTTTGAGCTGAGAAAAAGTTTATGATCTGAAAATAGGTAAAAATCGCCACAAAATTTGACCTTTGTGAAAGTTGTAGGTGCCCTGTCAGCCCCATCAGTCCCTGTCAGTCCCTATCAGTCCCTGTCAGTCCCTATCAGTCCCTGTCAGTCCCTATCAGTCCCTGTCAGTCCCTATCAGTCCCTGTCAGTCCCTATCAGTCCCTGTCAGTCCCTATCAGTCCCTGTCAGCCCCTATCAGTCCCTGTCAGCCCCTGTCCAGTCCCTGTAGTCCCTGTCAGCCGAACACGAGCAGTCTGTGTTTACATTGTGCTCTATGAGAAAAATCCTTTCTGGGCAGGAGGGTTTTTTCGTTGTAGTACCAATGAGTGGCCACTAGTCCAACTCTCGACAGCTCTAAGTAGCAAAACACTATCAGTTATTTTAATAGATTCATGGACTCAACCTTCTAAATGTCCTCAGCTGAACCTTGTATTAGATTATTATTATGAACATAAAGAGGGCTGCTATAAAAATACATTGTCAGGGCTTTTCATGTCCCTCCCAGCTTCCTTTTATACGAAACATTTTGAGGACTTTTTCCCCATTCAGAAGATATAATATCTCATTTTAAATTGTTCATCGCTACGGCAATGGTCATAATTCCTCATCATTCTGGAACCCGTGGATGTATTTTCTGCCTTTGTGTTCAGGCCTGGAGCAGAGGTGATGGTCATAAACCCACCGGAGCCCACCAAAGAGAAGGAGAAACAAGGGTTTTTCAGAGCCATAAAGAAGAAAAAGAAAAAGACTCAGATGGTAAGAGCCGGTTCTTTATGTAACTCACATCTCTCTCTCACTGTCGAGTTATTCTGAAAAATCTGAAGAATTTTAAAAGGTTTCAACTTTTGACCAGAAAAATTTATTTTGTTATTTTTGAAGACATTTTTTGAAAACTTCAACTGCTTGATTCCATGAAAATAGAAAGTTGAAGCCATATTTTAGAACATTCTCACTGGGGTTAGATATGTTTTATGCCATAATGTGGAATGTTATAGCAAAGGAACAGCATCTCCATGGAAACAAGCAGGAGTAGGCCCTCCTCCAGGCCAAATGTGAGTCAGGTTTGTGGATATGCGAGCCCGCTA
This sequence comes from Periophthalmodon schlosseri, assembly GCA_000787095.1. Taxonomy (NCBI): domain Eukaryota; kingdom Metazoa; phylum Chordata; class Actinopteri; order Gobiiformes; family Gobiidae; genus Periophthalmodon; species Periophthalmodon schlosseri. The sequence goes on from KN484986.1 coordinate 15,711, forward strand.
AGAGTAAAGACACATTTTATCTGTTTTTCAAAGCAACATTCTCAACCATAATGAAGAAAAAACAACATTTTTATAGTGGGGGACGACAAAAAGTTACATACTAGAGCTTTAAAGGTTTATTTTACTTACACTAACAGTAGCTAATTTGATGGAGTGTCGCCCAAAGACGCGAAGGTTGCAGTTTGATTCCAGATCCCTCCACTCCACATTGTCTTTGTGCTCTTGGGCAAGACACTTAACTCTTTGGAACATTCTCATTGGGCGTGGATACGTTTTAGCCAAAGGAACAACATCACCATGGAAACGAGCAGGACTAGGCCCTCCTCCAGGCCAAATGTGAGTCAGGTTTGTGGATATACGAGCCCGCTAAGAGTAAAGACACATTTTATCTGTTTTTCAAAGCAACATTCTCATCCATAATGAAGAAAAAACAACCTTTTAAAGTTTGGGGGGGGGTGGGTTTATATTATTATTATTATTATATTACTAAGGTTGACAGTAGCTGATTTGAAGGTTGCGGTTTGATTCCAGATCCCTCCGCTGTTTACTGTCTGGGGCAAGACACTTAACTCTCTTTGCCTCTGGTTTTTGTGTGCACTGAATGTCTGTGAAAGAATGAGTGCTCATGGTCGCCACCTGCCTGTTCCCCTTTTGGTTTCATATTTAGGCCTCTGTCCCTTGCCCCACTTTGTTGAATAATGCCCCATTTTTTCACTGGTGCCACAAGAATTGTTTAGAGCGAGACTTAAATAGATGTACTATTTTTTGGTTGCAATTTTGGGGTCTACTTCTACTGCAGTACATCATGGTGTGTTATTAAGGTTAATAACAGACGCCCAAGGTGGAAAACGCACTTACCGTTTACCTTAAAGGGACTATATTATGCTATTTTCTGATATTTTTCTGTTATAACGTTGTTTCCTCATCACAAACAGACCTGGAGTTGTGTTTTCTGTTTCATTCACACATGTTTAACACACAAACCCTGCATATTTAGGTTGAGTTCTTCCCTCAAACTAAAAACGCTCTGTTCCACCTTGTGATGTCATGTGTAATTCAGCCCCGGAATTGACAATCTCTTCTAAACAAGAGGTAAAAGGGAACTGTTAATGTGAAAACTACCGCTCCATGACACAAACAGAGCGTTTTGAGCTTGGGAGATGTAGACAGAGTAAAGACAAAGCGTCACTCAAACATGTGTGAATGAAACAAAACACAACTCCAGGTCTGTTTTTGAGGAGGAACATTTTAACACGGCTGAAAACTCCCAAGAATCAATTTTGTGCAATATAGGACCTTTAACACCATCCTAAATTCTATACAAATATTTTAAACACATGTATTTTATTGTTTTGTAACTAAATAAGACTTGAACTTCAAATAAACTTGTCTGACTGTGGTCCATGCTTAAGTCTTTTACATTCATTCATCGATGCAAAATGTTAAAACCAAGTCAATATTTATTTTATTTTGAAAGAGTGGCTGTTGTCTGTGTACCGTATTTTCCAGACTATAAGTCGCACTTTTTTTCGTAGTTTGGCCGGGGGTGCGACTTATACTCAGATGCGATTTATATGTGAAATATATGGTTTTTTTCTTCATTATTATGCATTTTTTGGCTGGTGCGACTTATACTCCATTGCGACTTATACTCCAGTGCGACTTATACTCCGGAAAATACAGTAATCCCACAGTCGTTCAGGTTTTACTTTTGGCTTTTACTAAAGAGTGGTTGTTCTTCACGTAAACTGTCTTCTTCGGTGCTCTTTTACATATGTTATACAGATTATATCATGGTATTTGCCCCTCCCCTTGTTTGCTAACGTACTTATGTGCTGTTACTGTATAGACTTACATCGAGCTGAATGGAGCCGTTAACGCGAATGCATTTTCTGCTCCACAGAACGACATGGAGGACTCGAGGAACCCCAGCATTAAGAAAAGCCTCTTCCCCCTCTTCAGCTCCAAGAACAGCCTCAAGCACAACGCGGCCGTCAAAGTGCTGCCTGTCGTGGGCTCGCCAATGGTACAGCAGCAGCCGGCCCCGCCCTATCCCGCATCGCCAGTAATCTACCACACACTAACCGCGCATGCACTGAATCCAGAAGAGAGTTACCGCACCACTTATAGAGGGACCGTCAGTGATAATCTATTCAAAGGCTCCGCTCTGGCGTCTGAAAGTTGTGAAAAGTGCTTATAAACTCATCACTGTGAATGATTAGGATGTTCAAAATGCACAAGGTCAGTGAGGAATAACTTTGGACCACTGCAAACCGTTTAAAATGAATTAGATCGATATTTTTAACTGGAAAATTACGCTTGTTGCTAGTACCACCCCTTTTTAATCTCAGTGTGCGACAGTAGCTCAGTTGGTACAGTGTTTGCCCACTTATCTGAAGGTTGGCGGTTCAAATCCCACTCTCAGTTTAAACACAATTGGTCGGTGTCTGGTGTGTGAATGGGTGAGTGGTTCCTTGATGTAAAGCGCTTTGAGTGACTTGAACGTCAGCTTTTTCTCATTTTTAAATCAGGTACGGCGTTTTTACCTGGATGTTGTTGCCAGTAGCAGATGTTCAGTAATTATAGGGCCAGTACCTGATTTTTTTTTCCATGTATCTGAGGAAAATTTGTCTTTCCTCAGTAAAGATCTATTGTATAAACAGCTCTTAAGGTCAAAATAAGCCAGCTGTGTACTGTCTGCATCTAATTTTACACTGTTTTTTTGTCCGATAATCAGAAAGTGCACTGTTAGCATTCTTCTTAAACTCATCTCGGTGAATAATTAGGATGCTCAAAATGCATAAGGTAAGTGAGGAATAACTTTGGACCTCTGCAAACTCAGCAAAAAGTCGGTAAAAATCAGATAGAGTGGCTTAAATTCTTTCCATTTTTTCCTGCTAGATTTTCACTTCAAACTAAATTGGCTGTTCAAAAGAAGCCTGTGGTCCAAAGAAAGAAAGAAACGATCTGATGAAGGCTATTTACTGAAACCTAATCTGAAATTTAAACATATTTGGTCATCTGCCACCTGAGTGTGCGACGCATTTTGTTCATAGTAATTAAAATAATCCGTACATGAGTTTGTTTTCTTGTTACGAAAGAGTGGAGGGGTGTTGTAATTCTCAAGGCTCTGGATTCTCATTGTGATCTTATTTTGAAATCCTCTCGAGCTTTGCCTGTCTGTCGTGACCAAAACGGGATTTTAAAATTAGAGCTTTATAACGGACTTTTAATTAATGTCATGATGAACATCTGTGCGGTGCATGTTCAGTGCATGGTTTGATTTATTTATACAGGGGAACACAGTGAGAGCAGCCACACTCTGTTTAAAATACAACACACACAACAAAAACTAACAAAACAACAGAAACATTAAAGACTTGTGCAGGTGTGAGTACAAGTTAGTTAACAGGAAAAGCAATTGTTGCACCAAAGTCTCCAGTTTTTTCATTATAACTATATATATATTGTATTACAAGCACCAGATTTTCCCCAATAAGTTTTATGTGTGAGTTAGAAATTCAGTGTTTTTAAATCGGTCCATGAAACTGGGTCTGCTAATGCTATTTATTAAAACTGTAATTTCACAGACGAAAACAAAGATTTCAGAGTTTTGATGGAGCAGTGACCACCTTCTTATGATTTTTTATTTTTTTGTTTTTTTTCTCTCAAACAAATGCATGAAAACCTCACTAAATCTAAAGCTGCACTATGTAACTTTGCTGGCAGTGGGCCCACCACCTGCTTGACTCCATTAATGTTAGTGCTTTTAATGGAATGTTCCACAGTATGGCATTAAAGGTGTTTATCCCCAAGGAGCAGGGGTGTCGGACTGGGGGGGAGTAAAGGGTACTGTTTATGGAGTGTGGGCCCCCTAAGATGATTTTTACCTAGGGCCCAGTGCAGGGAGGGGCCCCTCACGAAGTCTGAAATATGCATTTTTCATAAGTCAATATGGAGTGTGGGCCCCCCAAGATGATTTTTACCTAGGGCCCAGAATTTGGTGCTTGGGGGATGGGGGGGTGGCGGGGGGGGTATCTAGGGCCCAGTACAGGGAGGAGCCCCCTATGCATTTTTCATAAGGCAATATATAGTGTGGGCCCCCTAAGATGATTTTTACCTAGGGCCCAGAATTTGGTGCTACACCCCTGCCAAGGAGACAAGCAAGTGACCCCTCCCCACCACCAGAAAAGTTACATAATGCACCTTTAAATTGAAGCAAACAACAAAAACAATAAGTTGTGTGTGTGTGTGTTTTGAACAGTTTGTAGTAAAGTCGTATGTTATTTTGACACAGGTCCCTGGTAACGGACAGGAGCACCTCTCACTACAGCGGAGCTCCAAGTCCTCGTCTCATCACAGCAGCCGCCGGAAAAACCGCGAGCGATCGAGAGACAGAGAGAGAGAGCAGAGCCGCGATCGAGACCGGGACAGAGAGAGGGAACGCGAGAGGGAGAGAGACAGAGAGAGAGACAGAGGGAGGGAGAGAGAGAGGGAGAGGGAGAGAGTGGAGTGGCCCCCAGAGAAACCCGTGGACTCACATTCACAGGTACAGGACCATTCAGACTTACAGGTGATCGCAACTATTACAGGTTCGGAAGGTCCGGACCGAGTGCTGTCGCCGTGTCCTTCGGCAAGACACTTCGCCCACTCTACCTGTGTTTGAACGTGGTGCATGAGTGAATAGTTGGTGGTCGGAAGGGCCGACGGCGCAGATTGGCAGCCTCGCTTCAGTCAGTCTACCCCGGGGCGGCTGTGGAGGGTTTGTCCACTGATGCGAGGGTTGGCGGTTCGAATCCCACTCATAACATAAACATAAACATCACTGGTGGAGTGGTCAGATCTGCGTACACCGGTGTGTGAACGTGTGTGTGAATGGGTGAGTGGTTCCTTGATGTAAAGCGCTTTGAGTGACTTGAAGGTGGAAAAGCGCTGTATAAAAATGTGACTGTTTAGCATTTACCGCCACAGAGTAACATTTTAATGCTTTTAGAGGCTTTGTTGAGCACGTGAAGCACGATGAGTGACTAGATCAAATGTATTTATTTCAAATTTTTGCACCAACTCTTGTACCGTAAGATCAAATTCCTACAAATAATACCTACTTACTCTTGACCTCGCGATTTTTACTAACACCATCTCTTCTTTTCTTCTTCTCACCAGAGCCAACCGCTGAAGTCTCTCCGTCGTCTGCTACACCTCTCTCCCTCCTCCTCGAACCAGGGACCGCCTCCTCCCCCTCCCCAAGACCTGCGCTTCCAAGCCCCCCTGCCCAACCCCCCTCCGCCCTCGTCCAAACCGGGATACAACGAAGCGCGCGCCCACGGGGAGCGCGGGGCACACCAGGGGGTAAGCGGCTCCACCCAGCCCAAGAGCCGCAAACCCAGCTACCCTCTGCCGGGACAGATCGAGTCCAGTTGGCACGTGTCGGCTCTGCAGCGGGCGGAGGGGGCGCAGTTTACCCCCGAACAACTGGGCATCAAACCGGGGCAGAACGGACCCACGTTTACCCGCGCCTCTCGCCCCAGAATGCCCAACCTCAACGACTTAAAGGAAACCGCACTGTAAAACTAATATATTAACGACAATACGACGACACAGTTTACATGAAGCGCTGGGGTAACTTTGTGTCTGTGAAATAGTCGACTTCAACTCCAGTGGGACCTGCGCCAGTGTCTTTACAGGACCAGACAGTAGAGGGCGCCCTGTTCCACGAGGGTGCAGTAGTCACACGGAGAGATGAACGATTGAAGACTCCGCTATGGGGCAGATCTGGTCCAAACAAAACACATGTCCAAGGATGAGTAACCAACTCCTTTCTTATTTTTCAGATCATTACATTCAAACAGTTAACAAAAAATGGGATAAATTAAAGAATTTAAAGGTGCACTGTGTAACTTTGCAAGCCGGGGTCCGCCACGTGCTCACTCAGACGTTCAGCAATTGCCAAAATGTACCATGGGATAATCCGGGCATAGTGGCTCCTTTGAGAGTCTTGAGAGTGCTATATAAAAGTGACCGTTTATTCTGTGAGCGGGGTTGCTTCTCCGCAGATCTGACCTGTAACTTGGCTTGGTAGTGTCACCTGCTTCAATTTAATGTCATACAACGCCCTAGAGATCAACGATATGGGTTTTTGCCGTGGCCGATGCCGATATCGATTGTTTATGATCCAGAACAACGATGGCCGATAACCTCTGTCGATATTTTGGGGCCGATTTTGATAATTTTCCCCAACTTATGTGGTTTAAATTTACTACTCACCCACAGCCACGTGTTCTGCAGTTATCAATTTGCACTATGTTAAAATAAAGCTTTGTGTGCGCTCTTTAGGCAGCAGGTCGGCCAAACAAATATCGGCTTGCGCTGGAGATTTAAAGCTGATTCGCTAAAAAGTGCAAATATCGGCCCAATATATCGGCTAATGGATATATATACGGCCTGTCTCTACAGTGTCCAGACAAAACAATAATATGCCCACGGAGACGAGCAGGTGCGGACCCTCCACCTCCAAAGTTACATTTTGCAACTTTGAACATAAAAAAGTGAAAGAATTAATCAAATTTGGAAAAGTTGGTGTTGGATTCACTGATCAGAGCTAAACTAAACTAATGTTCTTATATTTATATACACCAGGACTGTCCCAGAGTGGAGTCAAAGCCAGAATCACACCGTTTTTCTCTTCTCATTGATGTTTTTTTGCAGTGAACAAACTTTCAAATGAGACACTGCCCTCCCGGACTCTCTAGCGCCATCTCCTGCTGGCTGGACTGTACTACAAAAGACTGCCAATGAACCTTTTGAAACTCTATTTGATAAGAACAAAAAAAGTTTATATAAACATTATTTATTGAATATTTATTTGTTTTAAATTAAATTAAAGGATATAAGCTATAAATGACACAGTATGTAGGATATATGGGAATAACTAAAAGTAATATAGAATAAACGTGTAACTGCAAGAGCTTTAGTTTCCACTCAAAGAAATGCATAGATAGATATTTATGTGTTGATAAATACAATATGTCTGAAGGAGTATTTAACAAGTGAATGTGGTTTGGTTCACTTTAAAATGTTGTTCACAAAATGTCACTTTATAACAGTTTTATTTTTGTTTATTTTCACTCAAACGAGATGAACTGAAGCGCATTATGTTCACCGTCACATCCTTTTACTTACACGTTTACATTTCAGTGTTTGACGTTGAACACGGCAACACGCTTCAGTGCTTTACGTGTCAGTTTGGTTTACCACGGGACAGTTTCACAAAGCTGCAATCTTTATGTTACCCCTTAGATTAACGTAGGCGTTTGTTGCGTAAGAAGGGTGTATTTATCTATTTACAGTAGATTCTGAAGACATTATTTGCTCAATGGAACAAATCATAGTAGTACACTCCAAAAAAAATGGAAATGCTGACCCTATTTTTACATTTAATTATTTTGTATTGATTTTTAAGATGATTTAATTGGTTTTGTGCACAGCAGCACAATAGCTAGCGTGCTGCGTCTCAAAGCTTATGCTAACTTTTATCAAAAGCATAAAACATAAAATAAACAGCTTCAACTTCAACTTCATCCATCCATTAATTTCCTTCCGTTTATCCGGGACTCCCAGACTTCCCTCACCCCAGACAGTTCCGCCAGCTCCTCCCTTGGGACCCCTGGGACTCCCGGGTCTTCGCCGGCGCCTCTTCCCGGTGGATCATGCCCTCATTTCGACCGCTTGTATCCGCCATCTTGTCATTTCGGTCATTAGCCAAAGCTCATGACCACCGGTAAATCGTGATTAAAATTAAAATTCAACTTAATTAAACTAAAGACTACCCACTACCCATTTTTATGTAGAATAGTTCAGTTTGTGGTGTCGATTTAAGATTTATCATGCCTCAAAATTAGCATTAGCGTTAGCATTGAGACACAAACATCCCTCTTTCTAAACATTTCATTTGCGTAGCATTTAACCTGCTGTCAGTTGCCGCCTGATCTTTAAATATTTTTTCATTTTAACGTGACTCGGCAAAAACCTCATAGAGATAAAACTGGACAGGAAGTAGTGGCGCCAACAGTGAGGTCACCGGGCGCTACTGTGCACAGAGCCAATTAAAATATATTATCCTTTATTTAACAGAAAATATTTAAATAGAAAAAAGCGCCGGAATATATTTATTTGGGGTCAGCTTTTTTTTTTTTTTTTTGTACAGATCAAGATCGTGTATATGTATAAATGCAGATGCAGCATTTGCGCCTATGGGGGTCAGTAGAGGGACAAAATGACCGCTAAAACACTATCTGAGGGCTGATATTTTGTTTACGTATCAGTATTGCACACCACAGACGGTTAATATTCACAACTGACTGGTCTGAAACAGCTTTGTGAAACCTTCCCCCGCATCGTCGTCATCTTCAGACTGGCATTTCGTACGGCCTTAACCGCCTTGTTCGTGAAGCGACTGGAGAGAATATTGAAAGTATATGAGCCTTTAACCTACTGTAACGTTAAACAAGCAGGACTCAGTGTTTTAAACATACCTCGTACTACCTTCATAATGTGTGTCGCAGCTCTCCTTCTGTTAACAGTTTGAACTTAAACTCCGACAATGTTTACTTTATGTACAAGTAACTATTGTTCAGTGAAAGATTAGACGTGGGCCTAGAATTTAAAGGGAACAGTGTGTAAGATTTTGGTTGTAAATTTTATAAACATGACCTCAGATACAAGTTGCAAGACCAGATACGAGGTTTAGCTCTTACAGATATTCTAATGCTGGTTTATTCTGAATTACAAAAACATTGGACGGTTCATTGTTTATGTTGTAATTTGGTGTTTGGTTCTCAAGCAGAATGATCCTCAAATCAGCCTCTCATTTGGGTTGCCAGTTCCTACAACTAAAACCAGCTTGTCTGAGCCTAAAATGATTCTTTCAGATCTGAATTCTCAGGTTCAAACATGATTGTGCCCTATTTTTGGAAAAATGTGTTTAATTTCTGTAACACAATGAGCCAACCCATCATGACCCTCAAGGCTGTATATTGTACTGTTAGATTAGAAAATCGTTCTGTGTAATTTGGATATTCACTCCGCCAACAGTTTTAGCTCGTTAGCCCAAAATACAATATAATACAGGTAATTGCATTGTTTATATAAGAGTGATTTAAATGAAAGTAGTGGACTTTGTGCCGATTAGAAACCATGGACCACATACTTAAGTCGTGAACGTGTTGACAAAAGGAGAACTGTGAAAATACGATTGTTTACATTTACGATTTCACACGTGCATTTTAAAACTTGAGTTTACGAGGTTTTTGTAAAGCCATTTTATAAATCTGTGTTGTGTTTTTTGCATTACAGTCATGATCAGGGATGACCTTACTCTACCTTCACAAAAGTGTAAATGGGTATATTTAGAAAAATCATGGAAAATAGACAAAATATTCAAATGACGCGAGTTTTGTTTAATTTCGATGTACGTGCACAGTTCTGTATGTTACGAGTATTTCCGGATGAGCCAAATAGTGTGGGATTTCTAGTTTAAGACGTGAACAAACTGAACTAAATATGTATGATGTTCCGCTATTTTTTCTTTTCTAAATACAAAGTTTAAAAAGATGATCATATAGAATTATAATAGTTTAATTATGTTGTGAAATTACAGTACTCGGTTGTATTTTTGTACCACATCTGGTCTGCCACATCAGAGTACACAGTCTACGCTTCTAAATGAACTGCAAGAGGTTAATGATAAATATAATAAAGCATATGGTGTATATATATTTTTTCTAACGATAAGAGGATGACCTATTATTGCCTATGTTATTTTTTTGCGTTCAAGTAACTGTCCCCTTAAAGTGCCCTTCAGTGTGTCCTGAAACTGTTAGCATCTAAAATACCTGATTGTATAAAACAAAATGGGAACGATGCCTTGCAGACCTGGGGCTTCGAACTTCAAATCATTTTCGCGTTTTTGTTGCTATGGTTTCCATGTTTTTGCCATTTATTACAGGGTGTAAATATAAAAATAATATTGTATCTACACAGACTTTAAAACGATAGGGTCTCGTAATAAAATCCAACTGGACATTTTTGAAGGACTCTTTGTTTCTTGAACTGGAGGTGAAATAAATAAACAGACGCACACATTTGTTGGCGAAAGGGCAGTTTTTAGGGTAAGACATGCGGACATTTTAGATACACAAACATGCGCTCCCAAAGCATGATGGGAAATTGAGTGGAAAAAGTACAGTACTTATCGTAATCACAGGGACGGGGAAATCACAATGTTGGGATATTTTTGTAACGTTTTAGTTTTCAGAGTTTATATTCGTAACAGAAGTAGGAAGCCTTATGACAAGTATCCATGGGTGATGGAAAAATTGCATTGTTAGCATAGCGCATCTTATCAAAACTAAACTTTATGTCTTTTGGATGGTCAAAAGTACGCAAAATGGCGCCTATAAACAAGAACCCATGAAAGGGGTCAGATGCAGTTTAGAGATTTAGTACTAGCACTTGTACTAGTATGGACCAGTGCCGGAGGAAGTACCGTATTTTCCGGAGTATAAGTCGCACCTGAGTATAAGTCGCACCAGCCAAAAAATGCATAATAATGAAGAAAAAAACATATTTCACATATAAATCGCATCTGAGTATAAGTCGCACCCCCGGCCAAACTATGAAAAAAAGTGCGACTTATAGTCCAGAAAATATGGTACTTAATTTTGTTACTTAAGTAAAAGTACAGATACCAGAGCAAAGAAATAGTCAAGTAAAAGTATGACATTTTGTTACTAAGTAAAAGTACAGATACCAGAGCAAAGAAATAGTCAAGTAAAAGTATGACATGAAAAAATCTACTTAAGTAAAAGTATTAAAGTACCCGTTTAAAAATGTACTTAAAGAGTAAAAAGTAAAAGTATTTCACTCAGATTTTGGGATCTAATAAAGCTTCAGACGTAGTGATTTTGATAAAGATTTGTGCTGAATTTTGTTCAACAGAAACAAGTGAATTAATATTTTTCGTTCCTAGCGGTTTTTATTTGGATATTTTTGTTTTGCTCAAACTACAAACGCATTAAAAATAAACCCTCAGCCTTTTCAGCAGGTCTCGGACAATGATAGAAATACTTTTACTTTCCAGTCCAGTTCAAAAATGTAGCGGAGTAAAAAGTACAGATACCCCTCTCAAATGTAGTGAAGTAACAGTAAAAAGTACAGATACTGCTCTCAAATGTAGTGAAGTAACAGTAAAAAGTACAGATACTGCTCTCAAATGTAGTGAAGTAACAGTAAAAAGTACAGATACTGCTCTCAAATGTAGTGAAGTAACAGTAAAAAGTACAGATACTGCTCTCAAATGTAGTGAAGTAACAGTAAAAAGTATGCACCTTTAAAATTTACTTAGATATCTAAAATTTTTACTTAAATACAGTACTTTACTACTTCTACTTCGTTACGTTCCTCCGCTGCTACGGACTATATGTGAGTACATTTACCTCAAGATAACTTTACTTTGAAGAAACATTTATTTTACTAATATTTATGCTACATTTTTACTCTATGAGCCTTATTACAGCCAGAAAGCAATACAAAAATGTTATTAAGGTAAAGGTAAGTTAAAAAAAAAAAGGGTATTCAGTATTTTCTCAAACAGCTTGGTTTAAACTCTCATGGTAACGCTTTGTTTTGAAATCACTGCTTTGAATTAATTTTGTTGCAAATGACCCCGTGTGTTCAGTTTGTCACTATTCAGATCAAACAAACCAAATGAAAGCACCGGTAAATGTAAAACAGAACTGTGTGTTGGGCGGCGGTCTGGGCCCATGTGATATTCATGAAGCATTAACGACGAGGTCCCAGACAATGCGGAGCGAACGGGAGCTTCAAGAGCATTTGTTCATACAGAGGAGCAGCTCCAGGCGAAGGGCGATGCGGGTGTGC
>JACM01006331.1:0-17035 GCA_000787095.1 Periophthalmodon schlosseri
TAGGTGTATGTCTCCACACAGCAGAAGCATAATGCAGGGGAGGGTAGCACTTCCCCGGTTAGATGTGTCACGTGTCCGCGTCCTCTGTCCGCGCTGGCACTGTGTGTACGGGGCAAGGGCCTTTCCTCGATGCAAAACGTGGGTGAACAAAACTTGCTGGCTCCACGTAACCACTGGCACGACGTGTGACACCGTAGTTTGTTCCGGAGGAAGCGGAGCCGAGCGTTTCCACGAAGCCAGCCAGCTGCCATACATTTGTGTGGCGAGGATGGCCAACATATACAGAATCACGTTCAGAACACGAGACAGGTGCAGCACACTGATGTTAGACGGAGAGAAAGGCTTTATTTTTCCGTGTCCAGGTAACATACTGCCTCTTCTGTGTGCACAACAAGAAGTCCTACTGTGCCCTATAAGAGTAAAAGCACTTTCCATGCTAGCTCACCTTCTGGAATTTTACTTCCAATTATGAGAGACAGAAATCTCAATAACGGCCCATTTTCATGGGTGTTTCCCGGAAACAGCAGAATTCAGGGGAACTTGTTGGGGTGTGTCAATCCATTTGAAGGGAAAAGCTTTGATGTTGTTAAGTTCATTAATAATGAAATACTTGCTCTGAATGAACACTCGAAGATATACAAAAGAAGATACACATTCCTACCTTCTCCAGTGTCACTAGATCCCCCAGCAGGTGCTGCAGTGTGGTACTGTAGCCAAAGTTTATCACATCATCTGACCTGCTGAGAACAGCCAGGTAGACAGACCTAACAACCCCATGCACAGCAGAGTCGTGCTTTGTGTGTGCCAAGCAGATTGCAATTCTCCAAATGATCACAGTAAAGAATAATGGCAGTAACTATTGTTCTTAAGTATGCTGCCACATGTTAAGAAGGAATTTTTAAAACCAGTTTTTATATTGTGTTGGAATTGGTGTTTTAATGAATCTACAAATACAAGTACAGTATTAGAAAACTACCATTCACTAGGAAGGACCACACCACAACAATGGTATTTGATAAAAACATTTGTTTTTCAGAAATTTCAGAGAATTTTCAGACAGTTTGAGATTCCAGTCTATTTCAAACTTACAAACACTTTAAGACAGAAACTCTTTCACCCAAAGGACAAAACCCCGAGCCATAAATAAAGTAATGTGGTCTACTCCATTCAGTGCAGTGAAGAGTGCAGTGACCGGTACATTGAAGAAACAAAACAGCCACTCCATAAGAGAATGTATCAACACCTTTGCGAGAGCTCCTCTGGAACTTAGTCCGCTGTACATCTCCATCTCAAAGCCACGAACCACTCCTTTGAAGATAGTGAGGTACAGATCTTATCCAGAGAAAAGAAATGGTTTGAGAGGAGAGTTAAAGAAGCAATTTTTGTTAGGAAAGACAATCCTTCCTTAAACAGAAATGGGGGCCTCAGACATAATCTGTCGCCCATTTACAATTCCATCCTCAGACCCAAAGCAAACAAAGGAAACAAAGAGAACAATAGAACCAACCAGGGCCATTAAGGATGAATGCAGGCCGAAACTGTAAACAATAGGTGTTTACAGTTTCAGTGTAGTTAGCTCCTCCCTTTAGACAGATATAAGTCCACCAGTAATCTGACCAGAACTGAAAAAGCAGCTTGGATGAGCAGCAAAACAACTTCACTCCTACAACTTTTTGTCCAGGTGATAGATTTAACTTTGACTTTTTACTATGGATCAGACCTGGACGACTGAGGGATTACACAGGCATTTATTGATGATATGAACAGACGTGGAGGCTGGGGACAGACTCAGGATGGGGGCTCTGTCTCGGTTAACCCAGCCGATTCAGGACCCCCCACTCTCTAGGCATTTATGATGATATGAACAGACGTGGAGGCTGGGGACAGACTCAGGATGGGGGCTCTGTCTCGGTTAACCCAGCCGATTCAGGACCCCCCACTCTCTGTAGATGGTGAGGTCTTCAGGCTGAAAGATGAACAAGAGACATGAGGTGGGAGGGATCAAGAGAGCAAAAAACAGATGGTGTTGCCGGGATAGGCTTGTATAAATAGGGCTACTAGGTAATTGGAGGGGTGGTTGAGGTGAGCTGTGGTCCTGCTCCTGAATCTCGGTTAATCATATTAAGTTCATATAAATAAAATAAAACAAGCGTGAAAAAAATGTCCAACGTAGAAGTGTGTATGGTGTGAATTCAAGGATAACTCATCTGTACCAGTATATTCTACAAACTGCCGCTCAAAAGACGTTACTGACCATAAATACAGAGCTGTTTTTATGCAAACATGACACATTATTTTGATCCATTCATCATGTAGATATTCTCTATAATTACACTACATTGAAAGGAAACTGTTATTCCACCATTTCTTTGTATTGACTGAGCTCATTCTCTGCATGTAGACTTGTATTTCACACAAGAATCTTTCAATAAATGCTTTCTAATTAGACGCAGACAGAACACAGTGAGCTGCTTATACGATCTGAACTGGGGCAAGACACATTTTGCTCAAATCCATGGAAAAATATCAGGTACAGGGCCTTAAATATCAGCCTCAGTAATAATCGGTGATGGAAAAGTCTGACCCATCTGAGTGAGCCAGTGCTGCTCGTGGGGTACAGCCGTAGAGGCAGCGGACTGAGCTGATGGTGATGCTAGGTTGCCAGATTGGTTTTATTTCACAGTAGTATTTGTTTTATTTATTTGATCACTCCATACCCCAAATCTAGCATAACCCTCATCTTCTCACTTTGACATAGGGGGTTTCTCAATTCCCAGTATCCTTTCTTCTAAAACTACTTTGTAACACTCCTCTGGACTCGGCTCCTCCGAAACCCCCTTCAGGATGCAGGTAACTACAACAAAATTGAAGCAATCGCATGCCACGTTCTGCTGTCATTAGAATGAGAGAGGGAGCAACTTCATACTGCACCATGGACAGGGGTATGTAAAAGCCAGTCACTGCAGTTACACACTCTATCAGGCAATGATGGATCATGGACATAATAATACACAGTGTGCTAATTGTTATTACCATAATATGTGTAACAAACAGAGCTTGGATACCAAATATGGCTGCTCCTATCATTTTTCACAATAATAAACAGACATAACCACATCATATTTTCTCAAAATCTTAATCACTCTTTGTACAATACACCATTCCTAAATGTGCTATAGACAAGAGTAAATATATTGGATGTAATGATAGCTACAGTATTTGGGCATTACAACTCACATACTTCTCTCTCTTGTGTTAAGGTCATCCATCCATACTGTCAAATGCACAGCAGTGTGCCTGTACTGGTGCTCTATTTTACTGGAGAGGTCATCAAACCACAATTACGTCTGTCTAAGGAAGCCATCCAGCAGCTCCTGGAGGCCCTGAGGACAGAGAGGCGGCATGGATGGGGCTCAACCCTGGAGACACGTGTTTTCATGTTTTGGTTTAGCAGTGGGTGAGCCTACAGGACAGTCTCCATTGTCCACAGGGTCGTCCACCGGATGGCAGACGAGGTGGCTGGTGTTCTCCCTCAGTTCATCTCTTTACCAAATGGGGAAGGACAAATGAGGATGGCGGGAAAGGGCTTTGCCAGGCTGGCAGAGCACCCAGCATTCAGCTACTGGAGCCATAGATGGCTGTCATGTACCTATCAAAAATTGGTAAATACTGTAATGGGCCAATTCATTGATGTATTCATAGGCTTCCCTGATGCTCAGATACTCTGGATATATTAAAAAATGCTATATGGCTGCAGCATTGAGCATTTGAGCAGAATACACAGTCAGCGCAAAGTTGGCGCTATTTTTAAACCAGTTTCCTCCTAACATGACATTTCTGGCTTAGCATACAACATTTATTGTATTATTATTATTGTGTACATCAAAACTTAAGCAAGTGGCGTTGATCACTATTTGCATATTTTCATTTGTTAATAATGAAGTTGCACTAAACTGTGCCCAAATGTCCCTGCTGTCAAGCTATATTTCTGCTAGCTAATATTTATCTATAATAATCTCTACGCATTCCCTGTGGTAATGAAGGGACGGACTAGAAAAGCTGTTGTATAATAATTGCAAAAACATCACATGATTTTCAGTTTCAGTTTCAGTTATTTGTAATGCAGACAGAGAGAATGGACTGGCCAGTACTTTAATTCTTTTATCGTGTTTCCCACTTTTTATAATTCATTTGGAATCATTTTAAAAGTAGGATATTCTCAAAATTATTAGGAGGAAGGGACAGGGGCCTGACTGCATGACAGTCAGAAGAGGGACAGGTCACACTAGCTAAATGTTATATTGTAACCTATGCTGATATTTCTTTTCTTTTTTTTTTCAAAGGATGTGTGCTGGAAAAAATGGAAGAGTCTGAGGGACACTTACCTAAAGGAGGAAAGAGATGGAAAAGAGGAGTGGGTCAGCAGGAGGGATGAAGAAAAAGTGGAAGTACTCTGAGGTCATGTCCATCCTCGACCCTTTTATCACACCTCAGAGTACTCCCCTAGCCAGGACCAGGAGACAGAGGAAACACCAGGGGAGTCAGAGAGTCAGAGGGGGAAGCCCCATGTCCGAGTAACTCAAAAATTCAAACGTCCAGCTAGGGGCGTATAACACGATTTTTTTGCTTAGTTCACATTTGGAGGGAACGCATCATAACAGTCATCGTTCTAGAGCCTGTTCTATTGAGCGCACCTTTGACTGCTTTTTGGACACACTTTAAGAACAGTTTGTCCCAAAAGTAAATATCTTTCAAATCTCCCAGAACATTTTGTGAAGGCAATTCTTTCAGTGCAACAGATCTCCATAACTCCATAACCCCATCTACTCAAATCAAAGTACAGTTACATGGCTAAACATGTGTCAATTCTAAGTATAACCACTGCTGCCAAAATCGCAATTAAGTCAAAGTAAATATGTGTGAAAAACACTACTCAACGTGGGGCTGGGACAGCTGGGACACTCATCTCCTTTCCACCCCAGAAACATCTTGTATATTATGACTAACTGCTCTCTGGATTGTGCAGGTGGTAGCATCCTGTGCCTGCACAATATCTGTCTGGGGGCTGGGGACGAGCTTCAGCTGGCACTTGATGAGGAAGACGAGGAGGAGAATGATGATGGGGGATGGACAGGCAGGAGATGCTCACAGTGGGGCTGCATTCAGAGCAGCCCTCAGAGCCAGGTGTCTGTGAGTGTTCAGGTTGTGGCTGTGTCCAAACTGTTTTATGTCATTCTGATTTCTGCTTTGCTCTTCTGCAGTTATGAACATCACCGTGGAACACAGGAACCATTTTCAATAAGACCCAAGAGACAAATCACGTCACTGAACTGAATAAATCTCACACCACAACTGTGCTTTTTTGTGTCCAATTTGTGTAACTATATCGTGTGTGAGCGACCTAAGATCACTGTTAATGCAACTGAGTGGACTGCACACCTCAAGAGTAACAGGTGTGATCCTGTCAATACGACACAGATGCTGCATAGTATAAGTACATTTACAGGAGCAGTATTTGCACTGTTCTTTACATTACTGTGTGTAGGTGTAGTATATTAATGTCATTAATATGTGCTGGAGTTGGACCAAAAGGTCAGTCCTTATTCACAGGGATTGGAATCAACACTAATTGACAGTAACAGTAACAGCTCCCACATTCAGCTGTAATGCTTAAACTCCAGAGTTACAGGTCTACTACTGTACATGGGCCTTTGGACCACTGCACATCAAGTCTTATTTCAGTGATCCTGATTATTTGTGCTGGAACAAAATAAAATATACAAATCAAATATACAAAGGCAAACCGTGTGATAAGGACAATAAAATATTCACGTCTAAATAATAGTAATACAATAGTGCTATTGTAAACCACGTGTGCCAAACTCAAGGCCTGCAGGCCAAATGTGGCCCGCCACATCATTTTATGTGGCCCACGAGAAGGTAAATTAAAAGGTATGACTGTCATTTTAAAATAAGTCTATGCTGCTTTAATGTGTGCATTGACCATAAACTAATGAGATTTTCTCAACAAGTGGCATTGAGAATTATTTGCAAACAATGATCCCAAAATCTCCAGAAAGAGGACAATTGTAGGAATGGAAGGCAGTTTCAAGAAAGGTGTGAAGGTAAATACAAGTTTGTGCTTCAAGGAGAAAAACCTGTATGTTTTTTGTGATATGAGGCAGCGGCAGTTGTCAAAGACAAACACGGAGTTAAGTATGCAAAAGTTAGCCTTCAAGAAAAACAACAAATTGTCAAAGAATTAAAAGGAAAACTGTGATCACAGCAGAATATGTTCACAAAAGCCACAACCAAAAACCAGGAGGCAGTGAAACTAGTTTTATTGTGGCTGAGTCTTTTTCAGAGGGTGTGTCTCTGAATCAGTACTGAAGGTCTGTGAGCAGGTGTGCCCCGACCAGATACACACTTTTAAAAATGTCATTTTATGAGGAGATACGCAACCATTTTACTGATGTGGCCCTCAGTTGTCACTGGCCATACATACAGAGCTGCTTTTATGCAAACATGGCACATTATGTCTATGGATCCATTCATCATGTAGATATAGTCTCCAAACACACTGAAAGGGAACTGCTAAGAGTCATGGTCGTATGGAGCACGCAATTAGACCATGTTTTTTCATGTAAGTGAATTATTACTATGTAGTCTACATGACCCACTGATGTTTCTGACTGTGTGTTCAGTGAGCGAGCAGCAGGGGGTGATATTGTGTATGTGTGGATAGAAGGGCACGTCAAACACAGACAACATCTATGGAATCCAACTCCAGGAAAATTTTGGAACAGTGGAGCTAGTCCCCCGTATTGTTTCCTATGTGGTTAGCATTAGCTCTAAAAATGGAAAAATATGAAAATATAATACTAGAACTTCTAAAAGTGTGTCGTTGGGGGAAAAGGGGGGCTGGAAAAATGTGCCGAAATATGTCAAGATGCACAGAACAAACCTTAGTTTCAACTCGAGTCCTAGTCAGGGAGCACCACACACTCTGTGCGTGCTTCCATGGTAACATGCAGTCAACTAAGAGCGGAGGGTGAGGCGCAGCCGGATGCAGCATGGAGAGATTTGCGAAACGTAAGGCAAGAGATGGAAACGCCACAGCAGACGATGCCGAAAATAAACCAAAGATGCGAAAATACGTCAAATCCTGTTTTGCTCTTGGTTTTACATCAACAGTCGTCGGGGAAGAGGAGAGACCGCTGTGCGTTTTATGTCTGTATACACTAGCTGCAGATAGCTTTTAGAAGTTCCAGAGTTAGGGAGCTCAACAAGCAAAAATGCGCATTTGTTAAGGTTGCTAATGTAAATAATGCAGCACATCTTGCTCCATATAAAGTGACATACAGAATTATGTTGTGTAAAAAAGCCCACACCATCGCAAAAGAGCTCGTCCTCCCCACAGCCGTAGACATGGAGTCTTGTTTAATAGACAAGAAAAGCACTCATGAACTGAGGTGTATCCCCTGGTGTAATGACAGTGTAAGCTGACGCATTCATGACATTCAAACCATACTGAGGAACAGCTGGTAGAGAAAGTGAGCCAGCGTTTTATTTTATCATCGCTGGTGGTAGAGAGCTCCCTGTTGTTGTGTCCTTGGGCAAGACACTTAACCCACCCGCCCCTAGTGTCTGCGTACACTGGTGTGTGATTGTGTGTGTGTGGTTCCTTGATCCAAATGTGGCTTCTGAGCTAACGCCTAACGACTTTCGGTTGAGCTCTCTGAACTTGTATAGTTCTGGTAAACATCAGTGAGCCCTAAACCTCCTCTTTTACATGTTAGCGGTGAGGAGAACAGATAAATGACTTACATATTTTGAAGTAAATATTTATATACTTAAATATTTGACGTAACTCCAGGTAGCATCGGCTAGCCACCGGCAGAGATAGAGAATTTCGCATCTATGAATGTCTATGGTGCACCTACTCTTCTCAGTAGTAGTAACGAAAACGTTTATTCAAGTACATTAGTTAGTGCCATATGAACCATCTCACACTCTGAGGACTTCAGGGACCGGCCTCCTGCTGGTGCCCAGAGTCAGGACTAAACATGGGGAATCAGCGTTTCAGTTTTCTGCAGCTAAAACCTGGAACAGACTTCCTGAAGATGTGAGACAGGCCTCTACTTTGACAATGTTTAAATCCAGTTCTGTTCTAAACGGTTCTGTTTAGCTGTGCGTATGACTGAAAGGTTTTTATTCTGTCTCTTCTCTTTTAATGTTCATTTTATGATGATTATTTGTGATTATTTATGTTTTGATTTGTTGTCTTGTGATTTTAATGTCTTAGTCTGTAAAGCACTTTGAGTGACTTTGTGCTATACAAATAAACTTGCCTTGTCTTGCCTTAGATTACACCATTGAATAACTTTGGCTGTTGCTCACACTTCACTGCCAATTTTGAACGTCTTCAGAAGCAGGTTTGACAAATGAAATGGAACAGAAACTGGACCCCATACAGTCTGCTGTTTAAGGAGAGGAGGATGCACTTAGTCTAGAAACATCTGGAAAGCTCTAAATCACATACAGGGCTTTATTTTGCTGATCTTTCTTCAGATTTTAATGCCAACTCAGGTAAGAGTGGATTTATGACTTTCTATCATGTAGAATACAAAAAGTAAGATTACTTCAACATAATATTACTCAAGTAGAACGACAAAGTAACTACAAAAGTAGCGGTCCAAAAATGTATTCAGGTAAGAGTAAAAAAAAATATTTGGAAAAACTCAAGTAAGAGTAACTTAAAGAGTAACTGTCAGGATGGTAGGAAGTAATTTGAAGGACAAAACTTTAAATGCTGCACAAAATCTGGTATTTTCAAACAGACACAAAAATGAGCCAAACTAAATCATATCTGAAGGAGCTGCAAGAAACACAAATGTTCAAATCAATTCATATTGTCGACATAAAGCTTTTGTCACTTGTAGAGTTACTCACATTTACTCAAGTAAGAGTACTCTTACTGTTACTGCTATAAAAGTACTCTGAAAAGTACAATTTCTTTAAAAAGTAAATGTAGCTGAATACTGCTCACCTCTGTAAAACACGTGATTCACAGTTTCACCACAAGGGCGCGCTCTTTCACCTCTTTTGTTGGTGGTCGGTCTGCTGCAGGACGGAGAAGTGGAACATGGAGGTTTTGTGGAGTGTAGCCATTTCCTCAAACTGAACACATTTTACACATCACTTTTGAGTGGGTTTGAACCTTTGACAGTTTTTCTTTTATATGTAAATCTGCCAGTTCAGTTCAAATGTCGTCTGAGCGAAATTTAGTCAGAAGCCAGTGGAGTTTGACCTTCCTCCACCGGCTTCACAGGGACAGAACAAAGAGTTAAACATTGTCTTTTCAATCATCATTGGATTTATACAGCGCCTTTCATGACACCCAAAGCGCTTTCTAGAGCAGTATTCAATCACTCCATTCGCGGTGATGGCAAGATACTATTGCCCTGGGGCAGACTGATGGAACTGAGGCTGCCAATCTGCGCCATCGGCACCTCCGCCCACCACTTTCATACATACTTTTGTCTTTCTTTGTGTTTTGATACTGGCTTTTGAGCTTTTGCCCTCACCTGTTTTTTTCTATGTTATATTAAAATGAATCATAATTTAAAGTCACGGTATGTAACTTTTTAGACAAAAAACAAGTACAGATAAAAGAAAAACATGCTTTGTTACTGTGAATGAGCTTGCATCTCCGCAAACCTGACTGGAGGAGGGCCTCATGCTTGTTTCTATGGAAATATTGTTACTTTGGCTATAATCATCCACATTATGACATATCTATCTCCATGGAGAATGTTACGAAGTTTGGTTTTAACTTTACTTCCATGGAATCATGCAGGTGACGAGCCACCCCCAGAAAGTTACATATTGTACCTTAAAAAAAAAAAAAAAGTCTTGACTTGGACCACTCAGGAGCACTTATTACTGGTGTGGGACGTGCCTGATGGTTCATGGTGTGTTTCTGTGTTGTGTTCCTCTAAAGTCTTACTTGTATTGTGTTGTATTGTTGTACTACTCCAGGTTTAAGCTGTTATTTCTCCAGTGGGAGTAGAAGTACAGCGCCTGAAAACTACTCAGTAGAAGTAGAATTTCTTTAAAAAGTTACTCAGTGTAACTCAGCACTGCCTCTGTTCCTGTGTGAATGTATTTGATGTGAATTATAATGAAATGTAATGCACGATTTTCTTTAACCGCGCAGACGTTCGCTGTCATCAATAATACACAAGAGTTCATGCAGTTCAGCCCTTCATCAAAAATACACAAATCAAAATCAAAGATGCTTCTAACATAACAGTTGGATAGACAGCGCC
The DNA here is from genome assembly GCA_000787095.1 of Periophthalmodon schlosseri. Classification (NCBI taxonomy): domain Eukaryota; kingdom Metazoa; phylum Chordata; class Actinopteri; order Gobiiformes; family Gobiidae; genus Periophthalmodon; species Periophthalmodon schlosseri. The sequence goes on from JACM01006331.1 coordinate 10,332, forward strand.
CCCTGTTGTTTCATTTAGACATAGCACCTGAATGTTCACACAAATAGGGTCTGTAGCTGGTTAGACCTGGTTAGTTCTGGTGTACAGCCAGAGTCCTGGTTTAAATCTGATGTGGTTTAAGATCTGATTTGAGTTATGTGTAGATCATTCATTTTAAACCTGCTTCAGTCTTTGGAATTAATTTAAATTAAAATATATTTTCTAATCTTTTCATAATTTCATTTAAAAGTATAAAAATATAAAAGTCTGGTTATATATTTGTATTTGTGAAATTATAACTTTTGTGTAAATCACACAAGCTTTGGCCCTTGTTTACAGTAGGCTGCTTTGTAACAGTCAAAGAACTAACTGTGCTTAGGCCTCCTGTCATATACTACACTATCTATGTCTATGTCCGACCAGAAAGTACAATTATAGGTCTATAAATAGTCCTTTAAATCAAGTCTTAAAGGAACTGCGCTCTTACAGTTTTAAGAAAGGTTTTACAGTCACAGCTGAACCTGTGTGTCCAGAGCCTTAGTCTCCAGATAGAGACACAAGTTTGTCTCATTCTCACGGGCTGACTCCACATCATGCTCCATGCTCCACTGCATCTGAAGCATCTCAGAGGGAGAGCGCAGACCCTCACTCACTGGATCCACTTCATCTCCTCATGGCTGTGTCGCACAGGGCTACAGAGCCATGAGTTTATGAAATACAAGTCTCCATTTAAGACTAGAGTGCAGATCACTACTGTGTTACATGAGTTGACTCTTAAGCTCATGTCACATCAGTTCACATGTGTTTTTTCTCCTCCACGAGGCTCATTAGGCATAAAACTGTTGAACAATAAAGTTTCCACATCCCTGTGTTTCAGAGACACAAAGTGAAAGTTCACAGTCACTGAATCCAACTATCAAAGCAACAACAGTAAAAACATATATTAGAAGTAATCTGATGAAAATACAGTTTGTCCAGAGTGAATTTACTTTGCAATTCTGGATGTAGTTCATGTTCTCTTTCTTGTTTGGAGTGTTCTGACTTGGTCTGTAGTTTTGTTGGAGGACAATGGAGTGGCAGAGCACCAGCAGAGCAGCAGCAGAGCACAGGGCACAGGGCACCAGCAGAGCACCAGCAAAACACCAGCAGAGCACCACCAGAACACAGAGCTCCTGCAGAGCACCAGTAGAGCACAGAGCACCAGCAGAGCACCAGCAGAGCACCAGCAGAACACCAGCAGAGACAGGGCACCAGCAGAACATCAGCAAAGCACCAGCAGAGCACCAGCAGAGCACAGAGGACCTGCAGAGCACCAGCAGAATACCAGCAGAGCACCAGCAGAACATCAGAAGAACACCAGCAGAACACCAGCGCAGTGCAGCGCATACACGAGATGTGAAACAACTCCATCACTACAATAGATGTGTAAGTACACAGTACATGGCGTAGCCAAGGGGAGATGCATGATGTGAAATCTGCCCGTCAGTATATGGACAGGTGGCTGCAGGTGCTGGGGTTTAGGTAGTGACCATTCAGATCAGAGTGTCCAAACTATGGCCCAGGGGGCATAAGACTAACTATTCGGTGCCCTCAGGCTTCCTGTTAAATTGGCCCAATGGGCCCATATTACGCAGTACTTTTTACTGCAAAGTTCTGAAACTCCTTGATAAAGCCAATATCAAATATTTAGTGTGTCCTATAGAGGATCTGAGTCTGGTGGCTCATTCTATCCTGTTATGAAGACACATATTTGAATTACTCTCTGTATTCACCACCAGTCTATGGCCCTCGATCAGCCTCCACTTTGTCTGTGTTCTGATATGTGGCCCTTGATGAAAACAGTTTGAACACCCCGGTAAAACCTGTATGTAAGTTGGAAAACAGAATACTTTTATAAGAGTATTGGCGGGACTCAGGCAAATGATTCTTTCCTGACTGGAAGGATTTTGTGAGGACCTTTCCCCATTCAAAACATCCTGTATTCTATTATGCTCTCTTATCCTTGAGAAACAGTTCTAAGAGTTACTTCATGGCGCAAAGTATATTTTTGCATTTCTTTCTGATTAAAGAGGAAGTATTTTGCAAAATCTTTTTTTTTTTTTTAGCTTTCTACCATGTTAGAATAGTGTTTCCGCATCAAAAACACGCCTGAAGTCGTTCTAGATGTCATCCATGTATGTTTGCGTAATTTAGCGATCTGTTCCAATTCTCCATAAATATACATATTTTTTAAAAATTACAAAAGTAATTGAAAAGTAGCAGTAGTTTCATTAGAGGAGTGCATGCAGATTGTGTTGTGATAGCGCTCTGAAGGGGGAGCGACTTAATGCAGGGAGCCAAGGGAGGGGAGACTCAGAGCACCAAAAACGTTAATATGTTGTTTTGGGGGGAATATAGCATTTTCAAAACAATAAAAGGTAACATGTTGATCTAAATATGTTATGTGTCAGCAGTTAATACCCCATAGAAGTAAAACACCACCTCTTTAACTCTCCTGTACCTACTCAATAGACGATATTAAAAATAAACTCTCAAATAAAACCAGCACCTTTAACTCACGCGCACTCACTACAACTGCCGAGGTGTCGCCCTGACCTAACCCCCCGCTGGTGTTTACATACGACCGGCACGTGCACCATCGAACCTCCACCCCCTCCTCACCCCTCCCCTCTCCCCACCGCCCGCGCGTGCACAAACGTCCCCGTCAGCGCGCACACGCCTGCTCCCCTCTGACTCTCCGCCGGGCGCGCGTATCCAGCCAAAGCTCGCCAAGTCTCACCTCCGCGAAACAAATGGCCACGCGGAGTAAAAGGTCAAACGTCTGATCATCATACGCTTCATTATGAAATTAGCGGCTCCGGGTTAATGACAAGTTAATTTGAGAATCGCACCACGACGCCAGTCACGCCACATGAGCTAATTGGGTCATTATGTGCGCTTTCTCAGACCAAGAGGACGCAACACTTCGACAGACGTCTAGCCTTTTACGCAGCTAATTAAAGTCAAGTATATCAGACATACGTTAATTAGTTTGTTGATATGTGAAATGGAGGCGATATGTTCTGTCTTTCTAATCTATGGACGTTCGCAATGATTGTACCTATGTCTTAATTTATACGCTCTGATACAGAAGGAAAAGGCTTAGCTAATTATCAGGATTTTTCCACTTCGTTCTCAATGTTAGCGTGATGGAATTTTAAATAAGCTAACTTATCTTTACGCGAGTCCTGCCTCTTTGACAAACCAAAACTAAGCCTATTTTCGTATGAATGAAATAAATGTCATAGATGTGCCATAGAATTTCGAGCAAAAAAAGAAAAGTTGAATATGTATTAAATTACTAACGAAAGTGTTGCACAGAGGTGGGTAGAGGAGCCAAAAATTGTACTCAAGTAAGAGTTACTTCAAAATAATATTACTCCAGTAGAAGTGCAAAGTAGTAGTCCAAGAAATTGCTCATGTAGGAGTAAAAAAAAGTATTTGGGAAAAGTGCTACTCAAGTAAGAGTAACTTAAAGAGTATGTGCTATCTGATTTATAACTTGAAGTGAATGCAATTTCAAGGACAAAACATTAAATACTGCACAAAATCTGGTATTTTCAAAGGACAGACACAAAAATGAGACGAACTAAAACAATATCTGAAGGAGCGCTGCATTTCATATTGTCACATAAAGCTTTGGTCACTTGTAGACTTACAGTGAGAAGAGTGACCAAAACTTTTAAGTGTACTGTAAAAAAAATATTACTCAAGTAGAAGTAAAGTATGCTGCTAGAAAAGTACTCTGAAAAGTACTATTTCTTAAAAAAGTGTCTCAAGTATGTGAACTACCCACCCCTGGTATTAAAACATATAATTCCATTACATTTTCCTCCTAATATTTGAAATGATATTAATTTAATATTTAGGTAATGAAAATAAACGTTTATAAAATCATATCACAATCAAGCTTTCCATAACTTCCTCCGTGATCTACTTTTGGCGAAGTAAATCGGTATTTACGCAGTCCTCTGCACGTGTGAACTAAAACTGATGCACTGGCGTGCGCACTGCATACAATCTGTGATACCATATGGCCAGAGTTTGGCACTAGTGTCACTTCGCACCTCGTCTCCGTGGCGCATGGAGACACTTTTGGGCAGGCGTCAAAGCGCAATTTGGCACGTTCGGCACACGACCACTGATAAATAGGAGCTTCCTCCAGTCAGCGGCACACACATCCTCTGGACTTTACTCGGGACACATCTACCTCTCGGATACAATGGAGAACTTTGCCTTTAACCATGGATTTACCGCCAACTCTAATGGAACCGGCATTACGCACCAGCCGCTCCAAAGCGCGCCTTTGTGGAGGCCGTGGGCTGGCACGAACGGCGCAGTTACGCACATGGTAAGCTAAGCACCAAAACTATATTAATTTGTGCGTAAAATCTTTTGAGGATATCTGTCTAAACGTTGGCTGGACCTTTTGGTTTTAGGCTCAGTGCGTGCGTCATGACGCCTCTGATTCAATGCTCCTCAAGCCTTGTCTGCAAGTCGTCCATCCAGTGAAGTAAATATCATTCAAATATTGTTTCTACGGGGGTGGACAAAGTAGCAGAGGTGGCTAGAGTTGCCAAAATATGTACTCAAGAAAGAGTAACTTAAAGAATGACTGTCGGGACGTAACATCTGATTTATAATTTGTAATTTGAGGGACAAAACAGTAAATAATGCACTAAATCTGGTAATTTAAAAAGGATAGAAACAAAAATGAGACAAACTGAATCATAATCATTTCATATCGTCAACATAAACCTTTTGCCACTTGTAGACTTGCTCACAATGGGAAGAGGAACCAACACTTTTACTCAAGTAAGAGTAATGTCAGTTCAGTACAAATATTACTCAAGTAGGAGTAAAAGAATGCTGCTAGAAAAGTGAAAAGTACAATTTCTTTAAAAAGTTACTCGAGTAAATGTAACCGAGTACTACCCACCTCTGCTTATAATGTAGTAAGAGTACAGGCCCTATATTGCACAAAACTACACTAAACGTCTCTTGCGGCGCCTTTTACACACAGACAGACAACTAACCTACGTCTTTTCTTTCTTTTTAAGGCTTTTCTGGCCCAAATCCAAATGTTTCGACTACCTGTACCAAGACGCCGAGCAGCTCCTGCGTAACTACCCGGTACAGGCCACCATCTGCCCGTACGACGACTCCAGCAGCGACGAGGAGAGCGGAGACGAGTACGACGATGAAGAGGAGGAGGAGGAAGAGATGGCGAAAATGGAGCTGAACTAAACGCGCTCATAAAGACTGAACATTTTATATTATTTTATTTTAACGTAATATTATTGGTAATTTATTGATGTAAATATTGTAAAAAGTGGCCGCTTATGTACATACGAAGATAAGCCATGTAAATACGTTAATTTATTCTATATACGACTCCTACCTCTTTTTGTACCGTAAGATTTATAATAAAATACACATTATGAAAATGTTGCTTTCTGTGGTTATCTATGTAGTTTTAATATTTATAAGAGCAAGAATTTTGAAGCAAGAAACTAACATGGGGTATTACGAAACAAATAGCCAAGTTTGGTTCAATTTTACGCACAAATGGCACGTCATTTGTTTGCGTAAAGTTTGCCAAGTGGATACAAAGACGTCCACTGAAAATAAACAGTAGCCTCATTTTAATGCTTGCACCATAAACAGCTATCCAACTTGCGCACTGGTCCAAATGCGTAAAAACCAAGCCATATATCCAAGCTCCGTGCGTCTTGAAGTGCGCAGTGGTTTCCCATGGAGAGGTGATCGAGGTGCCAAACGGGTTTAAAGGCACCAGTCGTGTTTCCTGCGCGCTGACGCCTACACGTGCGGGAACGTGTCAGGCGCGAGGCGTCAGTCACGCGCTTGCAAATGTGGGCACGCGACACCTTTACGCCGTGCCACGTTAAAAGCAGTGGAGTAATTAGATATCGGTAATTATTTATAGTGTGATATAGATTGTTCAACACGGTGACACTGATAAAACGGGGATATGTTTAGGAGAACGGGAGGGCATCTGACATACAGGGATATAGGAGGATGGGAGGGCATCTGACATACAGGGATATAGAGGGAGATGACAAACTGAATCTGACTTTATATATTAGACAGAGATTTGAGTATTTCTATCCTGTATCTTCATGGTTTGTTTGTACAATGACTCTATTGGTTTAAGTGAAGTTTTGTTTGTGACCACGTGCTGAAGCAGTATGTAATGTGGGACATGACCATGACCATGAATGTATGAATAATCTGGCTGATTGAACTGATAAATTGGACCTGATGAACCAAAAGTTTGCTATGTTGAATTTGACTCTGTTGCAGACTTTTCAAATGTCTGATTTGAATAACAGGTTTGAGTCTATTTTTTCAAAGGCAGAAAAAACACCCGTCTCATTATTTGCAACGTTGGATCTGGAGAAGAACATAGCAACCACTTTACTGACAATACGTTTTAAGCAGCGCTGATTAAGCCAATTGTTTTGTGAACCACGGCCTGTGATAGTTTAACTGCAGCTTGTGTAGAGTTCTTGGCATATGTGTAAAAATAGCAAAAAAAAAAATAGATGAGAGGGTATCAGACGTGCAAGGATATAGAAGGAGGGGAGGGCGTCTAACAAAGAAATGTAAGAGGATAGAAGGGTATCTGACGACCCGCTATATAGGAGGATGAGAGGGCATCTGAC